>CM046426.1:25488292-25775268 GCA_025506505.1 Flaveria sonorensis
GGCGCATGGCCTTTCAGGCGCATGGGAACACTTAGGAGCATGGGGACTTTCAGGCGCATGGGCACTATTTGGGCGCATACCCAACACTTAGTCTCCTGGGCAAAATTTCTAGGCGCCATGGGCACTATGCAGGAGCACATGTGTGCCTAGGCGCATGGGCAGTTTGGGCGCTTGGAACACTTAGTCAATAATCTTTCTTCATATCTTGATACATCTTTGTAGCACACCGGGATGAATAAAGTATCGAGTCTTAGAGCTTCGTCCATAATCCTCCCACGTAATCCCGTAACGAGGGATCCACATCCGTCCGAATAGGGTTCTAACACCAAGAGTGTTTTCACCCAATTCCGCAACCATACCTCTCATCCTTTCGGAGTTAAGGCGATCTTCTTTCGACGCTTCGTCTTGAAGCTCCTTGACCTGCTTCATCACATCATAGGTCATAATCAACTGATAAGCCTTCACCCGAATCGGCTCGGGTCTCTCCTTTCGGCTAGGGCATCCGCCTCTACGTTGGCCTTGCCCGGATGGTAATGGATCTCGCAATCATAATCCTTTATGAGCTCCAACCATCGCCTCTGCCTCATGTTCAGGTCCTTTTGCTCGAAGAAGTACTTCAAGCTCTTGTGGTCCGTGAAGATTGTGCACTTCGTCCGTATAGGTAGTGCCTCCAAATCTTTAGTACAAAGACCACAGCTGCTAACTCCAAGTCATGAGTAGGGTAATTCACCTCATGAACCTTCAATTGTCGGGATGCGTAGGCTATAACCTTTCCTCGCTGCATCAACACACAACCCAACCTGAGTAAGAAGCATCCGAATAGACCACTAAGTCCTCGCTTCCTTCGGTAATGATAAACTGAAGCTTGAGTCAACCTTGCCTTTAACTCCTCAAAAGCACTCTCTTGAGCTTGACCCCATACAAACTTCACACCCTTGCAGGTCAAATTAGTCAACGAAGAAGCTATCTTAGAGAAGTCTTGAATGAATCTCTATAATATCCCGCCAACCCCAAGAAAAATGAATCTCGGATGGTGTCTTTGGAGACTTCCATTGCATCACCGTTTCACCTTTGCCGGGTCCACCATGATCCCTTCCGGATTCACCACATGACCAAAAATTGAACTTCACGCAACCAGAACACGCACTTGGAGAACTTGGCATACAGCTTCTCTTTTCTAACGTCTCTAGCACTTCCCGAATGTGACAGGCATGCTCCGCCTCATTCTTTGAATAAATCAGGATATCATCAATATACACATCATTGATTTATCCAACATCGGCCTACACACTCGATTCATCAGGTCCATAAAAGCAGCTGGCGTGTTGGTCAAACCAAAGGACATGACGAGAAACTCGTAGTGTCCATAACGCGTGCGAAAAGCTGTTTTAGGAATCTCTTGCTCCTTCACCTTCAGCTGATGGTAGCCAGATCAAAGATCTATCCTCGAGAACCAACTGGCACCTTGGAGCTGATCAAACAGGTCATCAATCCTCGGCAATGGATACCGATTCTTCACCATCAACTTGTTCAGCTCACGGTAGTCTATGACACATCCTCATACTACCGTCCTCTCTTCACAAATAAGACCGAAGCACCCCAAGGAGAGATACTCGGTCTAATGAACCCTTTATCAAGCAACTCCTGCAGTTGCTCCATCAATTCCTTCCTCTCGGTCGGAGCCAACCGATACGGTGCCTTAGCAACAGGTTGAGCACCGGGTATCAAGTCAATCTTGAACTCAATCTCACGGTCCAGTGGCACACCTGGTAAATCTTCGGGAAACACATCTGGGAACTCACACATAACCGGTACATCCAACAGTTGTGGTGTTGGCGTATCTACATCCTTCACGTAGGCAAGTAGGCACTACATCCACGCCTCATGCACTTTCCCGCCACCGCCATCGAAATCACCTTCGGGATAGTCGTAACTCGATCACCGTAGATCGTCACCAAACTCCCGTCGGGCGCTGTCAGTCGAATCATCTTCTTACGACATATGATATTCGCCTCGTAGTCCGCCAACCAATCCATTCCTAGGACTACGTCAAATCCGCCTAAGGTCATCACGAACAGTCTAGCAGGAAACTTATGACCCTCTAATTCTATATCGCAGCCTTCTATCAGGTCAACAATCCTGGTAGACTTACCTATGGCAGTTTCTACATCAAAGGGCTCATCAATACTTCTACTACTAACAGGAAACTTAGCACAGAAAGCAGCAGAAATAAAACTCTTACTAGCACCAGAATTCAATAGCACAGAAGCAAGAGTTTGGTTTACTAGAAACGTACCTGACACAACATCGGGGTCCGTCCTAGCCTCTTCCTGAGTCATCATGAAGGCTCTGCGCTCTCCCTCTGCCATTCATTTATGGCCTTCTTCTTTGCTCCTGAGCTCTCAGCCCTTGCCTTCTTGCAGTCCCTGCTCAGGTGACCCTCTCCATCGCAGTTATAGCACCGTATCACCCCACACTCCCTTGCCACATGACCGGGTCTCCCACAGTTGAAACAGAGGTTTGATACCCACCTACACTCTCCTGTATGCTTCTTCCTGCATTTACCACAACTTTTCACCCCCACTCTGGATGTGACCATACGCTGGTCATCCACCCTCGCAGCCTTGTTGTTTGGAACGGCCCCGCCACGTCCAAACCACTTTCCATTCCAGTTCCGGTCTCCACCACCCTTCTTGTTCACCTCAACTACGACCTCCTCCCTCACCGCTCAAATCACCTCAGTCACAACAAGCGGCAGAATCGTCTGCATGACCTGTTGAACTCCCTCGACGACCGCCTCTTTCACTGCGGTCCCCAGATTAGTACTCTCATCACCGCCTTCTGGGTGATGTGTCTTGGGCTCTTCATGAGCCGTCTCCTCAGCTCTAGCCTTTCCTCTTGTGACCCGTGGTCCAGTACCACGTCCACCACGACCTCCACCTCTAGAAGCCTTCGAAGATCTACCACCGGCCATCCTCTAACACGCTATAAGATTCAAACACTAACACGGTCATTCAAGGTAATAGCTTAATTTATGTCGAGTATAGTAAGTCCCTAATTATAATGGATAGTTGTGATTAGCCACTTACTTTACTCTTCATACCCCAAGCATTTCCTATCCTTACTACATCAGTATCTAAATCTACTAGAGGCACATACACCACATAACATACGCACATAATACCGATTAACATTAAGAAAATACATGATGGCACGTAGCTACTCGGACTGGCATCCCTTCCCCTTGTCCTATTTTTAGTTTAAGTTTAGGTTTCTTTTGAAAAATTTTAACCCGTTTCACTTAAACTTTGGCTCTGATACCAACTTCCCGTTCCCGAAACGCTTACAGCTGGTCAATCATTGCACATAAAGCATAAAACATACATTAACTTTACTAAAATATTGCAGCGGAATTCTTTTAAACCAGTTCATTATAATTGCTTTTGTAAAATAATACATTGTAGTTAACTGTTACAAAATATCATAATTTTCATTACATCACAAAAATATTATAATTTAAACTACGGATGCCATCCAAAAATGCCAAGTAGCTGCCCCGTGCCATCATCAGCAACATTACCTGCCAACTGGAAACACATAAAAGTCAGCGTTGCTGAGTGAGTTCTAGTTTTATAAAATAAAATACTTTTCTTTCGTTTAAAATCCATTCTTTCTTTACTTTCATACGCGATCATACAACATACGTACACATAGATAATAATTTATTATTATCTTTCATCGTCATTCGTTGACTTCCGTTCATTCATCATCGTACGTCATCTTTATCATTCGTTATCTTTCTTACCGTACCTTACGAACATTCATTAACTTCCGATGACATGTGCTATACCCCGAACATTGTGCACGAAGATGGTTACTAGGCCTGAGGTCTATCATAGACCTCGAACATTATGCACGAAGCTGAATCCAGTACCTAGGGCAAGCGACAAGGGTCCCATACATATGGTCATTCACAAAGATTAGACCCCAGTGTGCATACTTCCGGGGTAGCTAACCCGCACACAGTTGAGCTAACACCCTTCATTGGGTGTGAACCTCCATACATTGCTTGCAAGACTTTCATTACTTCCATTCATTAATGCATGCATTCATTCATTCCTTACGTTCCCTTTTTCATTATCTTCCGCTTTATGTTACATAATACTTTCCATTTACTTTCATAATCATACCACGTAAAGCCACGGAAATAATATACGTAACAAGGAACATGACATAAGCATAACCATACCATACATAGCATCATCACATCACATATGACATCATAAAGTCAACATACATTACCCCTGGGAACATCCCAAGTCAAAGCCTACACTTTACATTTTCCCCAAAATTTCAGAAAATATTCTAAGGCATAGGCGCATGAGCACTATGCAGGCGCATGGGAACACTTAGGCGCATGGGGAACTTTCAGGCGCATGGGCACTATTTGAGCACATGACCCAACACTTAGTCTCCTGGGAAAATTTCTAGGCGTATGGGCACTATGCAGGCGCATGAGTGCCTAGGCGCATGGGCAGTTTTGGGCGTTTGGAATACTTAGTCAAATTCAGCCTATTCTAGGCGCATGGATATTATTTTGGCGCATGGGTTTTGGGCGCATGGGACTACACTTAGGCAATTTGACCGTTGGGCGCATGGGCCAATTTCAGGCGCATGGGCAACCAACTCTCGCTATCAGCATCATAATCAGTCCCAACATCATCAATTTAACATGTTCTAACTTAGTTCTAGTATTAAAGCATCATAATATGAACATGGCATCATTATATATCAAGAACACCCAAAATCATAACCCACCCACATTCACACATACACATTCATACGGGTACAAAACCCATTTTCGTAAAAACATACATACATGCATTTCCAGTCCCAAAATCAGTTAAAACAAGTAAAAACGGGGTTCTAGAACTCACCTTAGCAGCCTTCGAGTATGACTTCCTTCAACCCGTTTGCAAATAAGTTCAAACACCTAGAAACCCATCAAAAACACACACCCGAACACAACAAAACACACATAAGCATATAACCGAGGCATAGGCCGGCCAAGAACAACTTAAAACCAAGAATTCTTACCTTGAATTCGAATTCTTGTTCTTCTTCTTCAAACCCGAGATCTTTCTCTGCTCTTTCTCTCTCTAAAAAAATCCGATGAAAAGAAGATATGCAGAGAGGTGTGGGCGGCCATCACCTTTTTGCACCCACTTTTATTCTTTTTGTCATTTTGACATATTTAGCCCCTTAACTTAGGTTAAATTGTGTTTCTTTTCTTTTATACACATTTATTCCATCTTTCTCGTCTTTAAAAAAAAAATATATATACCCGGGTGTTACAACTTGGTAGAAAGGTTATGTTACAACTTGGTAGAAAGGTATAGGTTTTCTTTAGGATAGTGCTGCCTGATGTATAGATTTCACTTACCATCTTAGACTTTGACCAAGTTGTGGTCAACGTCTAGAAAAGGAATTGATGTGTTAGTGCGAGCTTTGGCCGGTAATTAGTCTCATTGTTAGGCCTTAGCTAGTTTGGGTTGGTGCTCCTTGGGGTATATCCCAAGAGCCCCAATGCCTTATACAAGTAATTCTTTTATTTTTTTTCAAATAAAAATTAACCCAAACACCATCCCCTTTATCAAAAATAAAAAATAAAAGACTTTAACAAATTAGGTAAATATTTACTCCTTAAATTATTTTACTTTTCATCATTAAATAAAGTTTTAACCGAAACAAAAACATCAAACCATGCTATAAAATCTTATATTAAAGAAAATACCTAGTTTGATTCGGTTGTTGAGTTTGAGTCAATTAACATAGTTAGATGACACTAACAAGTTATCTTTTTCCTTTTTTTTTTCATTTATATCATATCATAATTTGTCACTACAGACATACAATATCAAAATGTACGAGTTCCACATATCATCTACAACGTTGTGTCAAATCATATTCATGCTTGATAAGAGTATGTTTTGCATCCAATTTTAGGGTTTACGAATATATCTCCCTGCAAGTATTGCAGCATCCATTACAGTAGTAATGGTGTTAGTCACATCATCAACATCACATTTGTTCCCCTTGAATGTCTTGCTCCCAGCTTTCTTGAATCTTTCAACACAGCTCAATAGACCCTCGTTGCAAACCTCACTTAAATAGTTGTCTACAATAAAAGGTTTAAGTTTAAAAGAAAAAACAGATTATGGGTATACTTATAAATGTGTAAAATGCAATAGGTTCTCTAGATATGTTAGTGTAAAGAAATAGCCAAACAACAGCATAATTTATATTAATGCTAAAATGAAAATATGATGCGTTCACTTTATGCAGCGTATATTAAAACAAACTCTATCATGGACCAATGCTTAAATGCCTTGATTTAAGGGCAAATTGAGCAGAAAGTAACATGTAGAGGAGTACCTCAGATTGCTTAAATTTCGTTCTTGTTAATACATGGGAATTTAATGTTAAACCAGTGGACTTACCTACTTTACCTGCGTGATGCGATGAGAAATTGAGAATTGATTTAATTTGAACTTAAAAGTTATACAAGCATAAAGATAAAGTTGTGATATGTAAAATCAATGAACATAAATTTGAACTTAAAGTAAAAAGTTAAAATATATTGTATTTTACATGACTTTAAAAAGAAAAAAAAACAAATAAAATTATATTATATTTTGTCCTACTTCAGTTTTGAATAAACTTTATATTGAAATGTTGATACAAATAAAAACGTCGCTATAAAATTAAAACGGAATTTTAAAAAGGTTGAAAATTTCAGTTAATAGTCTAAATAAAACTTTGAAAAAATCTATCCACTAGAAAAATCCAATGCAGTATTTATAAGCCAACCGTTTAGTGAATTATTAGATGAGATATTTCTGTTTGTGGAACGGACGAACATGAACAAAAAATTTTTGGCGATATGCTATACATTTGTAATTTGTTTATGATTCTTTTGTTTATATACTCCTTTAAATATTGTCATTAGTTACTATACCCGTTAGCCCACCAAGCATTAGCAGATCAACCCAATTAAATCTCAGAACCAAGCCCTTGGGTCTAAAATTTTTGAAGTTGTATTTAACTCTCTTTGAAACTATCTAATGGTTATTCTAGGATTATTGTATTGCCGAATGCACTAAGGTTCAAACTATCTACAATTATTGATTACAATAAAATACACGTAATGTATCTTTGATATATTCCGGAGTTAATATACTAAACAAATTTGAATATGAGGGTCTTCATACTCAAGGTTTTGAACCGTATACATAAATTTGATTTTAATAATCCAAACTATTATCATTGACTGATAATAATCCATACTATTGATTTGGCCGGTAACAATTACAACTTTCATTTTTATTACTAACAACAATCCTGGTAACATAATTTATTTTCATAGAGCTTGGATTACTATATTATATAAATAGTTTTAGTAAACTCGTGTATTACTCGGGTTAAATAGAAAATATTAAATAGATGAAAATTTATTAATCATAAAACGATATTATAAGATAAAATATAATTAAAGTATTCCATATTATAAATAGAACTAAAATTTTATTTCAAAACAAACGTTTTAAAAGAATATCATTTTTAAAAATTTCTTTATTATAACTCCCAATTATAATGAATTTTTTTGTAAAATTTTACTTTTTGAAAACATCATTTTTAAAATATTTTATATTTATAAAAAAGTTTGATATTTAGAAAATTTTCTTATTTTATAAAAGTTTTTGTTTAGAAATAAACTTAATAAAAGATCTATTTTTAATTTATTAAAAAACTATTTTAATTTAAAAAATTGTTAAATAATATTCTTAGTAACTAATGTGACTATTTAATTGGATAGAGAAGCATGAAAAATTTGATACAAAAAAATATGATGCCACCATGTGTCGCTATTAGTAACCATTACATTTAAAAAAAAAAAGTCTTATCTATCGTTAATTTTGTTTGAATAATGATATTATTTGTAATTGAGGTGAGAAAAGTATCTTTGCTTACACGTTATACTCTCAAGCACATATATATGTCAATATTTTTCGTTAATATATAAACTATACTAATCCTGACTTAATTTTTCGTCACCACCGAAAAATATTTTTTGTTTTTTGAGAACTCGCCTGTGGCAGGGGCGAGTTTTAAGTTTGATTTGACAGCTCATGCATTCACATAGATTCCCATGTGACATGTTGATCGAGACAGAGAACCCGCTCATGACATGAGCGGATACCCCTAATGTCTAAACCCAAAAAAAAACCTCACTTGTTAACTATCTCTCTCTAAAAACCTTATTTTTAAAAAAAGTTACGGAATTTTTTGATTTCCTTGGTTTTTTCGTAGTTTGTATGTTGTCTTTTCGTTTTCCTCACATTCTCCTAGTATTATGTGGAAGTTGTACAACACAACCTCCAACACACAAGTTCAAACGGTGGAGGCCGGTGAATATTCTCTGGGTCGGGGCCTGTAGCAAACAGCAGGAGTGGTGTTCCCACCCGGGACCGGGACTTCCGCAAAGTCTCCCGGGCACGACACAATGTGGTCTTAGAAAAATAATAGCGGACGATGTCATAAGTGGGTTTTTAGAGAGCAATTCGAGCAACAATTACAAGAACCAACAGAATCCATCGCTGCACTTGGTGAAGCCTTGTTGTCTAAGCCTGCAAATCTGAAATCCTCGAGGTATCTGGATACCTTATTTTTAACTTTTTTTTCCATTCTGTATTTCCTTTGTGGAGTTTATGTGACGATTTAGGGTGAATGAATTTTATATGATTTTTTAAATTCGAGTTGGGTTCGGAGTTTTAGCTCACAAAGAGATGAATGTTTGTTTTGATTCAGAAAACTGTTGATTGGTTCGTATTGCTTAGGTGGTCCATGATGGGATTCAGGGTAAGAGGATGTACGTGGTAAGTGTGGTAGGCAGAGGAAGGGAACGACGAGGGAGATGAGTTGGTGATTGAAACGTTCGAAGTGTGAGTCACCGGATGCAAAGATCGGAAAACAATGATTAAAAGTTTAAAACCATTATTGTTACCTGCCTGTAAACTCTCGTACAATATTTAGATGTAAAATTGTAAACATGAAAGATCAAATACAATATTTAGATGTAAATTTGTAAACCATAGGTACCAACTTTAAAATCTACTCTATGCTAAACTTTAATTGATATATGCATACTTGTGTAAATATGTTAACACCACAAGTTCCCTAAATACGTTAATGTTAATTGATTATAATTCTCTCGATAAACCATGTTTACATAACTTGTTTGAGAAAGAAAGAGAAAGAGGAGATAATGTATGGAAATTAGCTAATTACAAATATAACTCATTTTTTTTTTATTATTCCTCTTCATTTAGTTAATAATATGACTCATTCTTGATTGGTTATTGCAGTTCGTATAAAATTTGTTATTTTCTAAAGACCCCTCTTTCCACTTAAGATTTTGAATACAAATGGAAACGATAAAAATGTATTGGTTATTTATCATGATTCTATCTTGAAATTAAATAAGATAAAAACTTAACGATTTTTAGTGTAATTAAAAAGATGGAGATGAAAAGTATGATGTGAATGCTTTTAATATTCCAAACTATCTCACCGGCCTTTCATCCCTACCCTATCACGAAATTGCATAGGAAAAGGAGTCTAATTTGTTTGGGTGAACTTACTGTTCCCGGCTCTACCTCATAGAGGCAGAAAGATTGATTTTGAGTACAAAGTCGAGGTAAATGCTTCCACTCGGTTAGTTTCCTTTGCTTCGAGCGGTGTGGGATTGATGCAAGTGCTTTTGGGTTTTCAATCGTGTGTTTTGTATTCCCGAGTGAGAATAGTGTTTTCATTTATTACAAAGTTTTCTCCTATTCATATCTTCTATGTCTTGAGCATAGCTTCGTACCCTCTGAATTCCTCTAGTTAGCGTATAAGATCTTCGTTTATTCTACGACATTTGAATATGTAAGAGAAGGAATTTGGTTCACGAAGTGTAAAATTATAACAATTCCTTTTTTCTAAGGCTCCTCTCTCTGTCTTCTTACCTTTAGTCTTCGAATAGTATGACTACTTTTTACGTGTATAATCTACACATATGTTACGTATAAAATGTCATGTATAGAATTTAAAGAAGTATGAACCATGAATTAAATATTTGGATATTCTAGATTATTTTGTTTCACGTGTTTTCATAAGGACTTAATGTCTCATGATGATAATCATCATATATATGTATGAATGTATGTATGGTGTGTGTTTTTTAGAGGTGGAACGCCAGCGTAGTGACATTAATATCTCAACAACCAAGTACATTAAAACGAGTTTGGTGGGTTTTATTTAATGTATCTGGTCACAACTCACTGTCAAATAAAGGGATTAAAGTAACAAACAAAAATCAAAAACTAATATTTTAAGAATTAATTGTTCCTCATATCAATTCTTAACATTAGTTTAAGCAAAAGAGGGAAAATGATATGTGGAATTCGGTTCTAGAAAGCACTAAAAACATAAAGTTAAATAAACTTATAATGGGGGCTTATTATTCAGTAATATGTCTCACAAATAGTTTTTACAAAAAACCATCATATATTATTATTTTTTCCAAAGGAAAATCATAATTATAAATTTCTTTTAAGTTTTACGTTAGTAAGCAGCCGAGTCATCAAAATATCTATTCGTGCATCTCCAGAAATCTAGTTAATCTCCGCATATTATTATAAGTGTTTTCAACGTATATATAACGCTGATGCGCTCTTTAAAAATACATTAATATAAAAATTAAGTTTACGGTAATAAAATACATGTTTGACTAAAATGCATGTATAAATAAAATATATAAAAGTTTATCAGTTTTATAAACATTAGAGACATTTTAAAAGTATATATAACATAAAATTGATGACTTAACATAACGTAGACACGTAAAAATAAGTCTAAATATTTTTAAAGCAAATAAAAATATGTTTAAAATGAATATGAGTACTTTTATTTAACAATAATTATCACAAACGATTACCCTCACGGACATTTTGGAGTAAAATTTAAAATTTTGATTTAACTATTTCATCTTTCAAAATATATCAACATAGCAGGTTGATCTATAAATATTAAATTTCGGTATAAAAACAAACAAGCAGCAATTATTACATGCATAGGTGTAATGTCCACCACGGGACTCAATTATTAGAAAGATGTAGTACGTAAATACAATTTTAGAGTATTCACATCCCATCTTTTATACATTTGTGAGTGGTTTTTTTATATTTTAAAGAATAATTTTAAGTTGTTGTGAGTGAAGGATAAAAAAATATGTTACTGTTCATATTTATATATGATAAAATACTGTTCATCTTTATTAATTTTTTAATATTTTTTTGAAAGTGATTGTGAGTAGAAGAGTAAGAAAATGTAATGATAAACGTATTAAAAAGTATTATTTAATTAAAAATAAGAGAGAAAAATAATAATTTTATTATAATTATAGAGATAAAAAAAAAAGTAGATGTAAATGCTCTTAATCAAGATTCTATCCAATTTTGATTTATGAGACTAATATAATAAATAAATATAAATTCATTTCAACTACTCTAATTTCGTCATAAAGACGTCATAAAGACTTCCACGACCTTTTTTAATTCTGTTATAACCATGACCATGACCATAACCATAACAACATTTATTAGGGAAGTTCTTAAGCATTTACAATTCCACCAACACTTAACTGATACTTAAAACTGAATTAGTTAAGGTTATCTTAAATCATAATTTAAACAATAAAAAGAATGGGATGATACTCACTATTGTTGGCTTGAATGCAGGCATCATGCTTCATACAACATGCATCAAGTTCATCACAAGGCTTCTCTCCTAGACATCCACTGTATAATATCCCACAATACTTCCCATATCTTAATAACGGTGGCACTGTCAATACAAATACACGCATTATTTCATATTTTATTCAAACTTAAAACAAAAATATATGCGCTTCTATTTTTGGTTAAAACCATTGGTGCATGCTTAAATATATGTACCTTTGCAGAAGGATGACTCACATTTATTGCTGCATTCTTTAGACTAAATATTGAAAATTAAGACGTGAATTAAAAAACAAAATATATTTATAGATAAAAAATTTAGTAAATAAAAAGAAGCATACCAGAGTGAGGCCTGTATCTGCACCGACATGAACCTTAAGGGCAGAAAGGGAAATAGCAGAAAAATTGAGGGTGAGAATGGAAATGAGGAGGAGGAAGGGTGAAGCCATTGAAGAATGAAGCAAATGGAACTGAAAGATGAATTAGCATGGTTTTGCTTAAAAGCTCTTACTTATAGGGAGAAATTGTTGGATGATAGGGGGTGGGTATGGTAGGGTAGGAGTAGTCTCGTGACAGTTTTTTGGATATGTAGTGTCATGTGTGTAGTTTACGTTTCTTACCACACTGACAAGATTAGTGGGTTTTATTTTTGACTTGTAATTGTATAAGCCTATAATGTAACGATGTAATTTGGTGTAACATAGGATTATGATATATTTATCTTAAAAAAAAGTTAATCTCAACTCTAATAAGCTTCTTAGATGTTTCTTTGTAACAAGACACAAATTAGATGGTTATCAAGTCGTTAATTGCTTGTAGTGTTTCACTTAAGAAATGTCATTGAATTAAAAAAGAAAAAAAAAATTAAAGACATTAGATGCATTAAATCGGGGCGAGAGTTTTAAACTAACCGAACCATTTTGAGCTCTATTTTTAATGTTGGAGCTCGTCTTATAGAAAAAGTTGGCCTTCACTAATGGACAAATTCATGAGAAAACCATTGGTGATATATTGTCGAAAAATAGGGTTTGAATGATATATCTGCATACAGAGTATTAATCTAGGCATTTATCAAGAGATCATCAATGGGAGTATCATTTATTGATTACTATCATGTATTAGTGATAGTTATTGTGATTGTATCATTGTCGAATTGCCAATTAAATTTTCCCCAAATATCATCGACTTGAATTGACAAATTAATTGCCTATGAAAGTTTTTGTTCATTTAGTGCAAATATAAACAAAATGTATAAAAAATAAAAATATATATTATAAAAGTCAGTAGAATAAAATTTAAATAGTAGCTATGTTTATACAAATATATACAAAAAAGTATAAAACTTAAAAAAACTAGCCAACTATAGGGGAAAGTCATGCATTCAACTGTCTTTGCAATGCCTCCACCTCTGTGTAACGTGTTGTGCCCCGTCTCGCATCTCCGCCTTCCATCTCGCATATCATGCCTCTAGGTTTTATTCTAAGGCGAAAATCTAGAAACCTTTAACAAATTATTAGTAGTTTGTTGGCGATAAACTAATCAGATTATATAAATGTATATTAGGACTAGTAGCATGAGATATCACATTGCTAGAAGTATCAACATCACTTGTGTATGACGCGGATTGTTAGTGGTTCTAAAGCTGAAGGGTTGCTCTTCTTCCAACATCCACCATTCTCATTCCACACTTATGGGTCCTTAATAGATTCCATAGTCAGATTGGTGGCAACATATTTTTCATGGTGTTGCAGATCAAGATCAATATAGGTATCATCCGATTTACTAAAACAAAAAAAATTAATAGTGTAAGTTATAAAAATAAGCAACATAACTACCATAAATATTATATATATAAATTATAAATCTCTAGTTTAACAAAAATCCTAAGGTCTTTCCAAGAAGAACAACAAACTAAGGGGCTGTTTAGCAGCATTTGAATCAGCATCTTAATGGTTCAGATGTCTGAATGGTTCAGCATTTAATTGTTCAGACTGTTTGTTTCGCGAGAAAATGTTCGAATAGTTCAGACATTTGCCTCTGAATGGTCAAGCATTATATTAATGCTGAATGGTTAAGAGTTTTAATGCTGAATGGTTAAGACCTCTTATCTGAATTGGTCAGACATTTGCCTTTGAATAGTCAAGCGATATAGTAGCTCTTAATAGTTTAGACCTCTTAATGGTTCAACACTTAATGGTTTGGACCTCTTATTGGCTCAGCACTTAATCATTCAGAAATTACTAAACAGCCACAAAAAAATGAATAATCAAATAAATAAAAAAGTTTTTTCATTGAAAACACATACCATCAATTCACATGTCTGAATGGTTCAGTATTTAATTGTTCAGACTGTTTGTTTCGCGAGAAAATGTCTGAATAGTTTAGACATTTGCCTCTGAATGATTAAGTATTATATTAATGCTGAATGGTTAAGAGTTCTAATGCTGAATGGTTAAGACATCTTATCTGAATTGATCGGACATTTGTCTTTGAATAGTTAAGCGACATAGTAGCTCTTAATAGTTCAGACCTCTTAATGGTTCAACACTTAATGGTTTAGACCTCTTATTGGTTCAGCACTTAATCATTCAGAAATTACTAAACAGTCACAAAAAAAATGAATAATCAAATAAATAAAAAAGTTTTTTCATTGAAAACACATACCATCAATTCATGTACCCTGGATAATTGAACTTTAGCATAGATGATGACCCCCACCTCTGTTATATGTTTCCACGCAAAAATCTTAGGAGCGGGTGTAATACCCCAATCCAGTTAAGGCTAATGTGTCATCATTACCGAAATCGGATCATAAACATAATTTCATAAATAGTTAAATATTTGATTTGCAAATAAAATACAATGACCTTTTTAACAAATATATCATGATTATTAATTTAAGTTCTCGAACTTCTTTAGCTCTCTTCTCCCATCCCTGTGATCTCATTAAGTACATGTCGTAAAACAAAGAAAGACAACAAAAAGAAACACGGCTAAGCTAAAAACTGTTCAGTAACAAAGAGAACAATAGTAAAGAACAACAGTAAATTCAATGGTCTTAATAATAATGACAAATGATAGCGATAATAAAGGTGACGAAGTGTAGACAAAACAATGTAATCGATACATTTGTGAAGCCTAACAAATGTTAGTATAATAAACAATATGATAGCTCATGCACGTATACAAGATATCCATTGAATACAAAATAAATAGGGTACATAGACTTGTCAAGTTTATTGTTCAAAATTTGATTTGTATGTGGGCACACACCATTACTCACCAGACTCAAAAAAATATATACTATGATCGATTCATACGTCTCTGTAGAACGCAATATGAAGACGTCGTGAACAAGTTACGCTGTCACGGAGACTACGACACGATTGACATGTTGAATCTCATGTTCTCAAGCATCAAAACAAATCAATACAGTTAGTGGAGTTGATGCTTTGTATCACACATCAGCCATCGTATCAAAGAAACAAATCAAGTGTGAGAGTTATAATGGAAATTGACAACTTATTGCTTGAAATAATAATGTTGATTAAATAAAAGTCTATTAGTGGAATAGAAAATTTATAATTATCTAAGAGTTATTTATGTAAATTAGACTTGTAAAAATAATAAATATTTATTATTAGATAATAATAATAAATAAATAATGGAATTATTATTAGAAATTAATTGAAGATATTTTGGATATACATAAGTATATATGTCGACACACACATATATGTATATAGGGTGAGGTTCAAAAAGTAACATAAAAAATATAGAACTAGGGAACAAATCCTAACCATACATTTTAATTTCAAAAAACTCAACAAATATGAAAAAAGGAAAAAAAATGAAGAATCCTTGTTTAATCGCAACTAAGAAAAAACTAAAAAAATAAAAAACAAAAAGAAAAACGTCAAGTTGATTTCACTTGTGAAATGGACCTTTTTTGTGAAATACATATGTGAAATGTAACGTTTTTTTTTATTTTTTACTTTTCTTTCCCTTTTTACATTAAAATCATAAACCAACATTAAGCTTTTACATACAATATTATTTTTTTAAATTATACCATAAAAGCAAGCATTTTTTAATCTTTAAAACGCCTATAATTTTGATACATAAAAAATAAAGTTTTTTTTCACGTTATTTAAGCTTATTGTGTAATATTCGTCAGCTTATTGTGTAATATCGGGTCATTATGTAATATTTATCATATCATTGTGGCTAATGTTGATGTTTTTGTTATGCATTGTGTTTTTTTAAAAATGATGATTTTGAAAATACCACAATGATAAATACGTAAACTTTTTACGCTATTCAGTTTATTGTGTAATCCTGATCTATAGATTGTGTAATCTTCATCAAGCAGCTTATTTTATCTACTACTAATTATCGAGTCTAGAGCTAGTCATTGTATTACCCATTGTGTCTAATGTTAACCATTGTTTTTTTTAAATGGTGATTTTCAAATAACACAACACTGAAAATGTAATTTTTTATGTTTTTTCTAGTTTATTGTGTAATCCGGATCAGGTCATTATGTAATCCTCGTCAAGTAGCTCATTGTGTCTACAACTATTATCGAGTCTAGTGTTAGTCTTTGTATTACTCATTATGTCTAATGTTGACTATTGTGTTATGCATTGTGTGTTTTAAATTGATGATTTTCAAATAACACAATGCTGAAAATATAATTTTTTTTATGTTTTTTAGTTTATTATGTAATCTTGATCATGTCATTGTGTAATCCTCATCAAGCAGCTCATTATGTCTATTGCTAATCATCGAGTCTAGTGTCAGTCATTGTGTTACTCATTGTGTCTAATGTTGACCATTGTGTTATGCATTGTATTTTTTAAAAATAATGATTTTCAAAAAACACAATAATAAGATATGTAAACTTTGTTATGTTTCAGGTTCATTATGTCTTACTCATTAGATAATTGTGTAATCCTTATCAATTCAGAAGATTACACAATGACATGAAGATATTACACAATAAGTTAAAAAAAACTATTTTTTAGATCAACGCTATACACGTCTTAAATATTAATAAATGCTTGTTTTTATGGTGTAATTTTTTTAAAAAATAATGTTGTATTTAAAAGTTATGAATGTTTAAAAAAGAGGTGGAACTTGAGAAGGGGGTGTTGGATCGGGTTAAAGACTTAACAGGACTTTTCTATTTCATCAACAGATAACAAATGCGGAATCTAAGTTAACTATTTTACTTATCAAACACACATATACTTTGAGTAAATATAAACACAAGATGTTCTTTCAAAGTATACACTTGATTAATCTTTTCTGAGTACAAATGATACAATCAGCAGATAAAACAAGTGGGTTTACAAGCTTACCTCTAAAGAATACAAGTGAGGGGCATTTTTACTATGAAAGGTAAACACTAAGAATAATCAACTTTACATATATTCCTGGTTTACAAAAGGTATGTACAACACAGACAGACATTCGGCACATCAGAAATTTGTAGTTTTAGTATGTCTCCAAAAGGCAGAACACTGCAGTCATCAGAGTACTTTGGTATAAACAGTCTTGTCTAATTTTTTGATTGATTAGTAGTGCATCCATTTGAGTGCTGATGTGCAGTCAATCAGCACTGCAGGATTGGTGTTGGTCTCTCAGCACAAGTTTTGTATCTCACAAACTCACTAAGTCTCACTCGGTTGATGAAGAGGAATCTCTAACTAAGTTGACAGTAATATAATAAGTTAATGAACACAAGAATAGTTTTCAAGATACTTGTATATATTATTTCTCAACTCTGTATTATAAGACTCTTACAAGCATGGTTACATAAGTTACAATAAGAAACTATATATACTACTATCTACAGCCGGTTATACTTGAAAAACCAGCTGGAATTTACCACTAAGCAAATCCTACATTGCTAGAAGTAAAATATCTAAGATAAAATAATGTCCTAGATTAGGTAGTCATGACAGGTCCTTGACTTACCTTTTGTCACCAACTAAGTATGGTAACTGTACTAACTGAAAAAGGTAAACAGTGGATTAAAGTATGATCAACTACATGGGAGTGGGAAAAAGCCATGCAGTGTATCAGAGTTGTCAGCGAATGTTAGACATCCCATACTTATGTCCACTGGTTCATAGTTGATTCTTCCGAAGGCAAAATGGCTTTGGAAGAATAAGATCTTCCGAGGCCATTTATACTTCGGAAGAATCAACTTCTTCCAAGTCTTCTGCAAATCTTTGTGACTTCATTCTTCGGAAGACTTTGTCTTGGATCTTCTAAGTGTGAATGCTTTGGAAGGAGAATTACTTGGTCTTCATATACTTCGAAAGACTTGATTCTTCCTTTGGAAGTTCTTCATATACTTCGGAAGTAAAACTACTTAGTCTCGGAAGACTTAGTTTTTTCCTTCGAAAGTTCTTCATACTTAAGCTTCGAAAGATCTTCAACTTGTCTTCAGAAGAGCAGCTTTAGCTTTGGAAGACTTCTTCAATTGTACTTCAAAAATATTCTAAGTGTTGTTTTGGTTGCATTAGCCTCATATGTTCCAAAAAACTCCCCCTACACTGATACTACCAAAACTTCACTTCCTTCTGCTCCTTATGGTCTTTAACACCAGGGAAAGAAGATATTTATCTGTTTCCTTGTTCTTCCCTGATGTGGTGGTGAGGAGCTGGTACAAGTCATTCATAGATAATAGATCAAGTCTGTTGTTTTGAATGACATGCACCCTTTGTTGCGTCCCTCTAAAGAGAGTTAGTTGATGGGAATTACAGTCATACTCCTATCTAACTATAGGATCAGAAGTTTAGCCTTCAACCATCTGAAGGAATGGTTTTCCTTTTGTAGTTGGGCCTTCTTCCTCATCCTTTGCTCTCCTTTTCAACTCTTCTTCAGTCATGGCCTTCTTTATGAGCTCAGCCAGATGAAGACTACTCAGATGATTTCTGATGTGAGCAGCAACCTAAGAGTCAGAGGGATTGGAGAATGGTTTCTCTGCTAACTCAGCAAGGTCAAATCTGCTGGAGTGTAGCAGAGATGAGGTATCAACCCTATTTACCTCACCGTTCTCTCTTTCCCCAACAAAGCTGTGGGAAGGTTCATCGAACCTCCACTAGACTATTTGTTTTCTAGGATAGAGGGGTTTGGATAAAAGCTTGTCCCCCTTCCTAGTGTCCAGTAGAGTCACCAGCCTCTTTCTTAACTTCTTCTCTTCTTCCCTAAGAATATCTGAGTTGGTTGCAAGAATTTGGAAAGCTTGGTCCAGTGCTCCCCTAGGTAGATCAAGGATAGCATCTCTTGTGAGGGAGCTGGAGGAGCCATCAGTGTATTTCTGGTTAATTGACTCTTCCTCATAAGAGATGTCGCTCAATGTTGTGCAGTTGATGAGCTTCCTCTTGATCTCCTTAAATTCTTCTATGGTCAGGGGCTTAGAAGGTTCAGAAGAAGGTTTGGGTAAAGATTGGGTTCTGGGTTGTGTTTTGGGTTTAAGGATAGGTGGTGGTGGTGGTTGTTGGGAAGCAGTAGGTGAGGGTGTAGGTAAGGCTAATGGTGTGGGTTCAGGGGTGTAAGGCTCAGTGGTTGGTTTGGTTTTGATGGGGAAGGGAAGAGGTGTGGGTGTAGGTTGTGCTGGTTTGGGTGTTGGTGTTGGTTTGGATGCCTTCTTCTAAACACTTGATAATTGACTTACCTCCTGCGTTCGTCCTAAGCGAATGTCAACCTTGATGTCACTGACATGTCACTGTAGGGTCTTCTTAGACATAGGACCCACTTGCCTGCCGATGAAGCCATAGGCTTTAAGATAGGCTTTCATCCACTCCTTATCTCCCACCTTCTTGGCAGCGGCAAGTTGTGCCTCTTCCTCCTTCTTCTTTCTCTCCCTCAGCTTTTCCCTGGCAGTCCTCCTCCTCTCTTTGTTGATTTCATCTTGCTCTTTGTGAAAAAGAAACAAGATTATGTCATAATCATGAGGTGCCAGCTCCATTTGTGAATAGCCTCTTGAGCAGAGAAAGGATATTCTCTCCTTCCTTTCCCTTTTCATAGCCTCCTCCTTCCTCTTCCTCTTCTCCTCCTCTTCGACCAATTTTGCTGCTTCTTCCTTTTCCTTTTGTAGCAAGGTTGCCTTCTCTAGCCTTACAAGCTCATCAAGTGGGAGTAGAAGGATGTCTTCATTGACTACTCCCAGGGTGATGAGCCTGCCAATAACCTCCACTCTCCTCTTGTTGTTGATACTTTCTTGAGCGGCTGCTGCTGCTTTGCTGTTTACAGCCAACAGCTTCCTAGTATCAATTCTTCCCTTCTTCTTAAGCTTTTCCAACCTTTCATCCTCTAGAAGCTCATCAGCTGTGAGCTTCCTCTTCCCCTTAGGATCTGTTGGACTCAACAAGTGCATTAAGAATTAATGCATAAAAGTATGATGCTTGCCAAATCAGACATATATCAAACATAATGTGTTCTAACTTTCAAACAATCATACTAACACATTAGCATCATTAACATTCATATCAATCACTAATATTTGTTTATATTTCTTTTTCAGAATTGTAGATAAAAGAAATTTTGACAAGTGTCTGTAGCGGATGAAGAAAGAGTCCATAGCGGATGTACAAGAAGATGCAGCGGATGAAGAAATCTTTCTAAGTGTGTGCAGCGGATGAACATCCATCCCACAGTGGATGAAGAACATACAGCGGAAAACAGACAAGCAAACACAACTGTCCACAGTGGATCAACATTCATAGCGGATGTTCATCCACAGCAGATGAACATTCCACAGCGGACAACATACAAGCAAACACACAACTGTCCACATCGGATGTTCAATCCACAATGGATGAACATTCCATAGCGGATGAACAAACACTATGCACAACGGATGACAAGTCTTCTCCACAGCAGATGAGATATCTTCCATAGCGAATAGCTAGTCATCCACAGCGGACAACATATAGACTTAGGATTATTTATGTAATATTCGTTTACATAAGGGTAGTTCAGTAATTGTATATAGCTTTTGTGTATAGGCTATAAATAGCACACTACCCTAATCCTTTGTAAAGCTTTTGAACAATCAATCAAACAATCTGTTATTATCATTTTTGAGCATTCAAAACACACACACTAACACACAATCACACACACTGAATTCTTTCACTTGAATCATGGGTTTCCGCATCATGTTTCTTGTTGGTTGAATATTGAGAGATATTGAAAAAGGTCCTTGGGGGAATCAACTTGTTCATGTTGAATATTGTTCTAATATTTTCATGTTCAACATGTTGTTGTAAAGTTGATTTCATCAGGTGGTATCAGAGCATTGGCTCAATCATTCATTAATATCGATCCTCTCATTCAACAACATTGATTTCAGTGGTTCATTAGCTTCAAAAACACACATTCAAGCATCAAACTCATCTTCTTCTTCTCATAAACATTCATTAAATGCAAACATCATGATTACTGAATCATTTTGTGCATTTTGAAGAAGTGTTGTTGATTTTTACTTGAACATCACACTACCACACAAGTTTTCAGTGGTTTTCACAACAAGCAATACACGGGTATTGTTCATACATTGTTAAACAACCTTTAAACAGAAGGTTTTTAACTTTTAACATCATTCAAACCTTAAAACCCTAATCGGATTTTAAGGGTTTTGTTTTTAAACTCTGTTTCATTGATTTTTCTTTGAAACAAATCATTTTGTGAACAATCTAAACCGGTTAGATTGTTCATTATCATCATACACTAGTGACAATCTCACTAGAAACTTATTTTTATTCATTATTCAACCATCGGGATGAATATTTAAAAAAAAAATCATCACCGCAAAAACCCTAGGAAAACCCTAGTTTTTGCAGAACACAATTCACGGGAATTGTTGTAGTTGTTGATAAAACCATCAAAAACAAATTGTCTTGTTTGAAAAGTTTCAGAATCAACTTTTTGATCCGAAAAGTTGTTTTACATAAGACAAAATCTGTTTGTAGGGTTTTTACAAAAAGAATATTGACTTTGTCATAAAAGGATAAATATTCCCATCATCCACAATCTTTCTTGTGATCGTGACCTAGAAAGCAACATTTCATAGGATATTAATTAATTAATTAATTAATTTCTTTATTTGGTAAACAATTAAAACAAATTAGTTTAACAAATTAACAAATAAATCCTAGAGACAATTAGGATTAATTAAAATTTTAGCACTAGACTAAAATTTAAACAAACCAATTTAACTTAAAATTTATTAAGTTTAAATCAAACAAACATGGCTGATGAAATGATGAGTTCAAACAGTGGACTAAAACCCCCAAAGTTGAAGAACAAATCAGATTTCAAGCAATGGAAAATCATGTTCAGGAATTGGATTACATATCAAGATCGAGATCTATGGACATCAATCACTGAAGGTCCTTACATTCCAGTGACTTTAGGACCTGACTATAACATACAGAAACCAGTTAGTCTGAAAAGTGTAGCTGGTGATGACCTCAAGCGGGTCAAAACAGACATAAAGGCATACAATATTCTAGCTATGACTTTGCCTTTTGAAATTTTGACACGGGTCGAAAATTTCAAAACATACCATGAGCTGTGGAAGGTTCTTCACACCATGTGTGAAGGAAGTGAGGAAATAAGAGAGATCAAAAAGGAAAAATTAAGAACTCAATATGAAACCTTCCACCACATCCATGGAGAATCAATTCCTCAATAGTTACAAAAATATGTCCAATTGGTCAATGAAATGATAGTATATGGACTTAAATATAACACTGTTGAAATCAACAAGAAAATGTTGCATACATTGCCTGAGAGTTGGACTCAGTCAGTGTCTCTCATGAAAGCAACATTGGACTTGGAGGCACTATCCCTTGACTCACTTGTAGCCAAGGTTGAAGCACTGGAAATGGATGAAAAATCCAGGAACAACAACCAAATCAGACTTGTCGAGGCCTACAAGTTTAAAGAACCACAACACATAGACAGTGCTTTCCTCACAAGCACTGGAGAAGATGAAGAAGAAGAATTTCTGGATTTTCATGATACATCATTCTTCTCAGCACCAGAATCATCCAACAACAAACACAAGTCTAAAAAGATTGGAGTTCATGCTTCTCATGAAGCTACACCCCAAAGTAAACATCAACCTCATAACTCCACCTCAAACAAACAGTCAAAACCTCAAACATCAAACATACACAGGCTTGAAAAACCTATGGATGCTCTTACTATTATTCTACAAAGTGAAGAGCAAAAGGCAGCTTATGCAGCCTTTTCAACAAGCTTTGAAGCATTCTTGGGAGCAAGTCTGACTCCATCTCAAATCATCCAACAGGATTTGGATGTACTTCCACCAGATATGGTAGAAGAGATGGATCTTTAATGGTCAATGGCCATGATAGCATACAGGTCCAAAAGGTTTCTGCAAAAAAATAGAGGTTTAACCATGGACAAGAAAACAAGAATTGGTTTTGATAAAACCAAAGTTAGGTGCTATAACTGTCAACTTTATGGGCACTTCTCCAGAGAATGTCAACAGCCTAGAGTTGATAGAAACACTCATCAGGCACAACACTCAAGTGGAATTAATTCAAACAGATAAGTGCCTCCACCAATAAGTATTCCAAATGCACCAACTCAACCTCAGATCACACAATTTAGTCCAACTTAACGTCCAACATCTTCTGCAATGATAATAAAAAAGGATGGAGAATGTGACTAGAGCCTTTATGAGGCTGAAATACCATCACCTTCAGATCATGCCCTTATGGCTGATATTGAAGACAAATTAACAGACATCCTGAAAGAGGTAAAAGAAAACCTCTGCAGTCAAGCATGTATTGATGAGGTAAACAGGTATAGAGAGCATGCTGACAAGCTGTCAAAGAAAGTAATTGAAACAAACATTCTTAATGAAAGTCTAAAATCAGAACAAAAGCAGTATGCTACAAAAATACTTTCATTACAATCAGACATAGACAAACTACTTTCTGAAAAATTAACATTGATGGCTCAGGTCGAGCAGCTCTCTATCTCATTAACTGAGTCAAAAACTATTCAAGCTGAAACTGAAGTTAAACTTTAGAAGTTTCAGGTGAGCAATAAGAAGTTCGAAGAACTTCTTGCTCAACAAAGGACCTTTAAGGATCCTACAGGACTTGAATATCATAAGGTAAACCCACCTTATAATGATAACTACATCCCACTTCCTGAGTCAATAATCAACATACAAGATGAGTCAACTAAATCTCAAGAAAACCAATTGAATCAAAGTCATCATCATCATCATCTCTAACAATATTGAAAACACCATTGATTAAATTTGTAAAAAGTCAAGAGATTTCACAAATCAAAACTACAGATTTTTATCTAGGTGAAAACAATGAATATGATAATGAAACTAGTGATGATGACATTGATCTTTTGGAGGATGACTCAGATCAACCAATTACTGAAGCTTATAAGAGTTCAAGTGTGGCTTACACTCCAACCAACCAATCAAAACAGATTAAAGGATTTGATATCTGTGGCAGGAAAGCTTTAACCTCAAATGTCACTTCCAAACAAACTAATAAAAGGAAAGGCAAAGCCACATTTCAACCAAAACAATTATCTGTAACTTTTGAAATTTCATCAAAATCTAATTTGAAATCAAAAGTTTTCAGTAAACAAACAAAAACAGAATTGCCATACTATGAATGGTGTGATCAATTCACACATTCAACTGAAAAGTGCAGATATGGCAAGTACTGCAAGTACTGTAAGATGAAGAATCACAGTACAGACACATGTCATTTTCACAATTATTCCTCCATTTGTGAAAGAAACAATCACAGCACAGCAAATTGTTTTTTCAACAAGTAAAACAAGTAACAAAACAAACAAGCTCAAGTTGAGAAAACTACTGAAAAAAAACCTGTTGCTCAAAATAAGAGCAGAGTAGGAGTTCCTAAACATACTCCTCATCAGAAAATTGTTTTAGATAATGATAAAACCTTTTATGACAATTTTCAACACACATCAAGGAGACATAAGTCTCAGAACAGACAAACCACTAACACTAGCTCACAAAAGAGAAGAGAATGAAGCACTTCTCCAGATAGAGCTAAATCAAACCAAAGGAAATCTAGTGTGTCTAGAGCTCCAAAATCTTCAGACAATGCTGTCTTGGAAGAAATTTGTGTTGTTGGAAAAGACGGAAAACCCAAGACCATCTTGGCTTGGGTTGCTCCAACTAACTGATTTCTTTTGTTTTTCAGGGACATCTTAGAAGGAGCGACAACATCTGGTATGTTAATAGTGGATGCTCCCGTCATATGACAGGCAACTGTTCCCTCCTTCGGGATTTTAAGAACAAACGTGGAGGCTGCCAGTTTCTTGAATCAAGTTTGATCTCTTGGCAATGCAAGAAACAGACAAATGTCTCTATGTCAACAGCCGAAGCAGAATATATAGCTGCTTCTACATGATGTTCTCAAGTGTTATGGATTCAAAACCAAATGCTTGATTATGGCTTTAATTTTCTTAAAACACCCATACACATTGACAATTCTGCAGCCATGTTTATAACAAACAATCCTGTTCAACATTCAAAAACCAAACACATAGAGATCAGATATCACTTTCTGAGAGATTGCTCAGAAAAGGGTCTGATCAAGTTGATCAGGGTCCACACAGACAACCAATTGGCTGACCTTTTTACAAAACCATTTGATTCAACACGATTTGAATTTTTGGTTCAGTCTCTTGGTATGATCAACTATGAAACAACAAATTAATATTTTCAAAACATTCAAATCAGACATACTTGATTTTGTTAAATTCCATGATTACCATCAGCTTTCCTTTTTTCAAAATCAAGATATCATGCAAATCATTCATTTTGATAATATTGAATCACACATACATTTTATGAGAAATGATAGTACACTATCATAATTCTTCACTTGAGTCTTTTTCCACTAATAAAGACTAACAAATTCTTTGTTTGATATGTGGATAGGCTTAGCATGGGACACATAAAATCAGATACAATAGTGAAGAACTAAATTCTCATGACTGTGTGGTTAACAATACATCTTGGTTAATGGTGAGTATTGATCTATCTAATATAGGTTGCTTTCAAAGTAACTACAATACACCAAGTGAAACAGATTATAAATTGCTCAATCATTCAAGTGTCTCATTTGTTATGATAATCATAGACCTGGAGTACACCTAGCATTCTTTGTTATGCTAAGCACAGACCTGAATGACCTAAATCATGATCCAAAAAGATTCCCAAAGAGGAACACATCCATCTTGGATGAATCATCAATAAAGTCTTTATGACTACATTCCTTGTGAATGAATCAAAAGAATCCCAAAGAGGATCAACTTCCAAAGTGAAGTGAAAAAGAATCCCAAAGAGGATCAACCAACATGGATCAAATTGAGCATTTATACTCCTAAGTAACTAGGTTTTAAGTATTGAAAGTACTTTCTAGCATATCTTGAGGAGGGTTGTATTAATCAAACAATCAGATATGGGGTACATACATCTCATGTCAATCACTTCAAAACATGATAATCACTCACTGTTTTAAATCAATCATTAATACCATGCTTGAGTTTAAGGGGATCAATATATCTACAATCAATATTGTACTTGTCTATGTCTATTCTCCAAATCATACAAACAATTTAGTGAGAACTATAGACTAGTATGATCTCATGGTATGTGCAAAAGATTAATGTGTAAAACATGATAAACATCCATTTTTAGTAAGATTCACTCTTCTCTTGCTAAATGATTATCAAACAAGCAAAATGGACTTTGATAATTTCTATATTAAAACATATAAATTTTTGTCATTTTATAAAAGGTTTTTATAAATATGCAAAAATTTAGGGGGAGAATTTGAAATGGAATTATTAAAGGTAGCAGAATTGTGCATTGTCACACATTTCAAAACTTAAAACTTTTAAATTTTGAGTAACAAACAAAGCCAAAGTCAAGCCAACACTAACAAACAGCAGGTTGACACAAATACATTTGTTTATTTTATTGCATAATATTGCTTATGAGTGATATCAAATCATCCATATATTGAATATATTAAAATTCAATATTTTAACATATATTTTAAATCAAATTCTAAACAAACATTTTGATTTAAACAAAATTTAACATTCAAAATCTTCTTTTGGAAGAAAAACAAACAAATTTGTTTTTAAAAGAAAACAAAATTTCCTTCGGAAGTAAAATATTTGCTTCGGGAGAAAAGATTTCAAAACATACAAAATTTTTAAACTTTTTAAAATTTTGAAATCTATTCACACAACAGATGAACAAATATAACATCCGCTGTGGGAACAGTACCTCACAAAACATTACAAGTGTCCACAGCGCATGAACACCTTTCATCCGCTGTGAACATCCTCTCAAAAACATTCAAAGGTTCCACAGCGCATGAACTTTGCTCATCCGCTATGAACATATCAAACATATTATTCCAAGTGTCGACAACGCATGAACAAATGTTCATCCGCTATGAACAATCAGTACAATCTTTCATATCAAACACACACACATTTTCCTAACAAACAAATCATTAACAAACGCCAACACACACACACATTATTTCTAACAGACAAAACAGTAACTAGCAATCATTAAATTGATGGCAACATCATACTTAGGGGGAGTATTGTTGGACTCAACAAGTGCATTAAGAATTAATGCATAAAAGTATGATGCTTGCCAAATCAGACATATATCAAACATAATGTGTTCTAACATTCAAACAATCATTTACTAACACATTAGCATCATTAACATTAATATCAATCACTAATATTTGTTTAAATTTCTTTTTCAGAATTGTAGATAAAAGAAATTTTGACAAGTGTCTGCAGCGGATGAAGAAAGAGTCTATAGCGGATGTACAAGAAGATGTAGCAGATGAAGAAATCTATCTAAGTGTGTGCAGCGGATGAACATCCATCCCATAGTGGATGAACATCCATCCCACAGCGGATGAAGAACATACAGTAGACAACAGACAAGCAAACACAACTGTCCACAGTGGATCAACATTCATAGCGGATGTTCATCCACAGCGAATGAACATTCTACAGCAGACAACATACAAGCAAACACACAACTGTCCACAGCGGATGTTTAATCCACAGTGGATGAACATTCCACAGCGGATGACCAAACACTATGCACAGCGGAAGACAAGTCTTCTCCACAGCGGATGAGATATCTTCCACAGTGGACAGCTAATCATCCACAGCGGACAACATATAGACTTAGGATTATTTATGTAATATTCGTTTACATAAGGGTAGTTCAATAATTGTATATAGCTTTTGTGTGTAGGCTATAAATAGCACACTACCCTAATCCTTTGTAAAACTTTTGAACAATCAATCAAACAATCTGTTATTATCATTTTCAAGCATTCAAAACACACACACACAAACACACTGAATTCTTTCACTTGAATCATGGGTTTTCGCACCATGTTTCTTGTTGGTTGAATATTGAGAGATATTGAAAAAGGTCCTTGGGGGAATCAACTTGTTCATGTTGAATATTGTTCTAATATGTTCATGTTCAACATGTTGTTGTAAAGTTGATTTCATCAGGATCAGAGGAAGATTCAGCCTTTGGAGACTCAGGTTTAGAAGATTTAGGCTGGGGAGAGTGGGATTGGACTTGTGGTGTTTGGGAGAGAGGGGTTGTAAGGAAGTCCTCACTGTTTACCTCAGAGGCTAGGTCAAGAATAGCCTTTGTGATGAACAGATCATTGGACGAGGAAGATAGTTCAATTAGTCCTTCCACAGCTTGTATTTCTACTTCAGAAGTAATTAGAACTGCACTACCTGTCCCTTCCAAATTGGTTGCTGGGCCATGAGTCTGTGTATCCCCTTCAAAGTTAATCTCAGGTTCAACAGAGACCTTAGGTTGACCAAGTTTCTTTTCAGAGGTAAGTGGTGCACTCAGTCTTTGAAGCTCCTCAACACCAAAGTAGGCAACAACTACATTAAGAGAAGGTTGTTCAATGGATGAGCTTATAAAAATGTGGTTACAAACCTATTGAGGTCTATAAGCATTTTTGGATCCACTTGGATAGTAATGGGAGCTGGTTGAGGGAAGGTTGTTGTCGGGTGTTACTGTGTGGGATACAAAGAAGATATGGCATTAAAGCAAGTTGTTGTGATGGCAAGACAGGGTTCCTCATGTCTTTGTTTCTATACATTCTCCCCCTTTTTAGTAGCATCATCTTGAGAAGTAGATGAGCTAGAGGAAGAACTTAAAGAAACCTAAGTATGTACATGCCGAACATACTTCTCAGTCTGTGTCTCAGCTAGTTGTGCCTTAAGATCTTCAATCTCAAGTTGCTGAGTGGCACATCTGTCCTCTAAAGTCTTAACCTTTGATTCAAGGTTTGAGACTTTAGAGATCAGGTCTCTGATACTGAGTTTCAGGCTACCCTCATCTTCTTTGGAAGAATCACTGGGAGATGAGATAACATACCAGGTTTGTTCATCATCACCACCGTTAGTGGTTTCTTGGTGCCCTGGATACCCTTGCTTGCTGATGTCTCTTTTAGAGTCATCAAGAGGTAAGGTTGCTATAGACTCAGTCCCACTTATGTTACAACTGTCTTGAGAGGTTATTGAAACACTCTCAGTAGTGGCAGCTGAGCCTACATGAGTCACCTCCACACCAGTTTGACTCACCTCAGTTTGGTATAGTTGATGTGGGCAAGACGTTAGAGGTTCCCTGGGGCCCAGTTGATCTAAAGAGTGGTATGGTAGATCAACATCATGTCCCAGATGAAACAAAATGTCCTCATTAGGTAGGGTTGATAGGTCAATGAGGGATAGGGAGGTTAAATCTAATGACCCGGGACCTTAGTCAGCACCTACGGGTTCTTTTGCAAGAGCAGATGACCCAATGTTGTTGGTGTCTCTTTTTGGCTACTTAAGGGAGTGTTGGGACTCACCCTGAAGGCTAAAAGCTTGGGTTGTGGGCTCATCAACTTAAGACTGAGGAGACTCAACACTGATATTGAGGTCAATGGTGGAGGATAGTTGGTCCTCTGGCTGAGTGGGAGCCTTGAGTTCCACTCGAGCCTTTTTGGATAGAACAGAGGGGACCTGACCAATCAGAGTAGATTGATCAGGGATTTGTTTGGGGCGTCTAGTGTATGTAATCTTGATTGGGTGGGAAGAAGTGATTGGCATTTGAGTGGTGGTGTCTGGTGTGGGTTCATCACCTGTTGGGCTTGCAGGGATGTCACCAGGAGCCGTTGTCTCGCGCATACCTAGAAGAAGATCGGTGAATCTTCCAGAGAAGTTGGTGGACACCTTCTTCAAGGTCTTGAAGATGCCAGGCCTCATGTGATGGACCAATAGAACATATGCACATTGTAATCTGTCCTGGTCCAGCTCATAGTTGATTATGTGCTGAATGAACCGGGGATACATGTAAAATGGATCCCGGGTGAGATTGCCTCTTAGGTTGTTCAGCACAAATCTTGAGTAGTTAAAGAGCAGGCCCTTTACCAACCCATGGATGAGGCAGCCCAAATCATATGGGATTTGATCCCATCCTTCGGATTTATTGGATAGGCAATGCAGGACAATGTGCAACAAGAACTTCTAATTATAGGAGAAGTTAAACTTGTAGACTGTAGACTTGTGCACATCGCCGCCATATCCCATCTGAGTGCAAGTGTCTTGCAACTTAGATTTGGGGAACTCAGTAGGGGTGCCCTTATCATGAAGCTCCAGATGCTCCCTGATGGTTGATTGAGCAATGCTGATCTCCTGTCTACAGATCCTCAAACGGATGACCCGTTCACCATTTAGCGTTCATCTTGACCATTGGCCCAGAATTCGGCCGTGTGGTTAGAGTAGATAGTGGGATTAACGGTGAGGGCTGTGAAGTATGCCGACTGGGACACAAATTCGATGATAGGGGCGAAGTCAGCATCTTTTGAGGAGTCAAGGATAGCGACCTGATTATGTTGGGAATTTAGGGCCATTGTTAAGAGGTATGGTAGGATTGAAGAAATTTGAGAGTGAGTGAAGAAGATGGTTGTAATTTTAGGGCTTTTGCTGTGGTAAAGAAAGTAAAGAGAAAGAGTTGGAAATTTTAAATGGGGGTTAAAAAGCAAATCGATAAGGTGAAAGGACAGTTTAGGTCTCGCTTTGACAGAGGCTGAAAGATAAAACATTTAAAATATTCCGACAATCATCAATAAAATCTTACTTTTTACAGAGTGGGGCACAAAGATTTCTCAGTTACACAGTAAAGATGTTCTTCTGAAGCTAAACTTGCTTCCGAGAGAAAACACTTGTGTTTCTCAATATTGTCTTCCGAAGTCATTTTTACTTCCGAAAGCAAACCATGTCTTAATGACAAGTTTGCTTCCGAGAGTACAATCTTCTTCTGAGAATAGAAGTTAGTAAGCTTCAAAAGTAAATTTGATCTATGATAAATTGTTCTTCCGAGGCTAAAAACTCTTTCGAAGATAATATTTAGGCAGAGGAATTTGCCTTTGGAAGAAGAATAAAGATTTCTTCCAAGGGTAAATTTCTCTTCGGAAGTATTTACACTTAGATTTTTGAAAAATGCCTTTTTGTAACAGGGCTTAGATTGTAGTTAGACAACATAGACATGACATATTTCAAAAAGGTTTTTCAAAAAAGAAGAACTAGTCAATGTTAATCATCTCAGTAGCTGTAATTAAATATTTAAATCTTTGTTTCTCAAAGGCTTGGTGAACAAGTCAGCATATTGTTCATTTGAATTCACTTTGACTAGCTTTATTAGATTTTTCTCATGAATATCTCTAATGAAATGATACCTGATGTCAATATGCTTTGTCTTGGAGTGCTTGACCGGATTTTTTGTGATAGAAATAGCACTCTTGTTGTCTATGTGGATAGGAGTCTGGTTGAAGTTGAAACCATAGTCCAGCATCTGATTCTGAATCCGTAGCAGTTGAGCACAACAGCTCACAGTAGCAATGTATTCAGCTTCAACAGTTGTTGTTGAGACACATGATTGCTTCTTGCATTGCCAGGAGATAATCCTTCCACCAAGAAATTGACATCCTCCGGATGTAGATTTCTTATTGATGTTGCAGTCACCATAATCACTATTAGTGTACCCATAGAGATTGAAGTCCTTATTCTTAGGATACTAAAGACCCAGTTTGGGAGCTCCTTTATGGTATCTAAGAATTCTCTTGGTAGCAATTAGGTGAGACACCTTAGGTGCAACCTGATATCTTGCACAGTTGCAGGTTGCAAACATGATATCAGGTCTACTTGCAGTGAGATACATCAGAGATCCAATAATCACCCTGTACTGATGCTGATCAGTATCCTCACCCTCAGAATCAGGACAAAGATTATGATTTTTGGGTATGGGTGTCTTGGCTGGCTTACAGTATTTCCTCTCAAATCTTTCTAAGATGTCCTTGACATACTTAGATTGATTGATGAAGAACCCTTCTTCCATCTTCTTCACTTGAATTCCTAGGAAGAAATCCATCTTTCCCATTGAACTTATCTCAAACTTCTTCCTCATGATGCTTTCAAAGTCTTTTCATATTTGGTCATTTGAGGAACCAAAAATGATGTCATCAACATAAACTTGAACAAGCAGCATGTCCTTCTCGAACTTCTTTATGAACACTATCTTGTCTATGGTGCCTCTGGTGTAGCCGTTCCTAAGAAAAAACTGAGACAGGGTCTCATACCACAGCCTAGGTGCTTGATGCAACCCATAGAGAGCTTTATCCAGTTTGCACACATAGTTGGGGTGCTGTGGGTCTTCAAATCCAGGTGGCTGACACACATAGACTTCTCTATCAATATCCCCATATAAAAATGCACATTTGACATCAAGTTGATAGCCGGTAAAGTTCTTGGATGCTGCAAAAGCAAGGAAGATTCTCACAGCCTCAAGTCTTGCAACAGGAGCAAAGACATCAGTGTAATCTATTCCTTCCACCTGTGTGTATCCTTGAAAAACAAGTCTTTCCTTGTTCTTGATGATCAAACCTCTATCATCTCTCTTATTTCTGAACACCCACTTGGTGCCAATAGGGACTTGGCCAGGTGGCAATGGACACAAGTTCCATACCTTTTGCCTCTTGAACTGAAGCAACTCTTCTTGCATAGCTTTAATCCAATTGTTATCCTTTAGGGCTTCTTCCACCTTCTTTGGTTCCATTTGAGAGAGAAAGCATGAGTACAAGCAGACATTCCCATTATGGGTCTGACTCCTAGTTCTCACACCTTCAGAGACATCCTTAATGATGTTCTCAGCTAGGTGAGTATTATGTGTTCTAAGCCTAGGGATCATATCTAGTTGCATAGATAGATCCAGATTTGAGAAGTTTTGCTCAGGGTTTTGAAAATCATGACCAGCTGATATCTCACACTCATTCAATGAGGACTGATTGAATGAATGAGTGACAACATCAATGATATTCTGCTGAGAAGTAGTATCAACAGTTTCCTGTTCCTCCAGATTATTATCTTCATCAGCTTGGCGTTGAATGCTGGAGTTGTTAGCTGATAAGTTTTGAGGCTCAGTTGCTGAGAGTTTGTTGAAGCTCCATGATTTCCTGAGATGTTCAAGCTTTCAGGACTTCCAGTAGTGGGAGCTTGTTCTTCAATTCCTCTTAGAGAACTGGGAATAGGTCTGGGTAACTCAAACATTTGATCTTCATAGATGTCACTTTGAGTTCCTGTTCCAGCTGAAACATTCTCACATGATGGTTTAAAATAGTTTGGAAACAATTCTAGATTGAAGATATGATCAGGCCGATTCCCTCTAACACAAAGAGTGTGCTCATTAACAACAATGTTGGATGATTACTCAAATTGTTGATTTTTAATATTATAAACTCTATAACCAATAGAGGTTGAGGAATATCAAACAAAGATAGCATCATCTGACTTTTCAACAAATTTTGCTAAATTGTCTTTTATGTTGAGTATGGTACACCTGCTGCCAAAGGACCTAATAAATCAAATGAACAGTGGCCTCTTGTTCCATAACTCATAAGTGGTCTTTCCATGGGGCTTAACAATGAGAACCCTGTTCTGCACATAGCATGCAGTGCTGATTACCTCTGCCCAGAAAGTTAAAGGCAACTTTGAATCAGCTAACATAGTTCTTGCAGCCTTAATAAGTGTTCTGTTCCTCCTCTTAGAAACACCATTTTGTTAAGGAGTCCTAGGAGCGCTGTATTGTCTGGCGATCCCTTTTGAGTTGCAGAATGAGTCAAGAACTTGATTCTTAAACTCAGTCCCTTGATCACTTCTAATGATTTTTACATTGTGATCCTTTTGATTTTCAATTTTAAGAATAAAAGATTTTAAGTTTCAGCCGCTTCATCTTTAGTTCTTAAAAAGAATACCCATGTAAATCTTGTAAAATCATCAACAATCACAAGGCAATATGATTTTCTTCCAATGCTCATTATACTTATGGGACCAAAACGATCCATGTGCAATAAGTGTAATGGTGTGGTGATGGAGTTAACTTCTTTGGATTTGTAAGAAACCTTGTGTTGCTTTCCTTTCAGGAAAGCAACACAGTTATCTTGTAAGGCCCCGTTCCCGGAAACCCCATAGTTGGTCAATCACAACCTCATTTATATCAAAACATATTACGATTTATTAAGTAAATAAAATATTGCAACAAAATAATTCATTAAAAACCATTTCATGCTTTAATAAATACATTTGCCAAGTAATACATCATCGTTCAAAAGATTAAAAAAATATCACTTAGTTGTATTACAAAACAACATCATTATTAATGCATGAGATGGATGCCAGTCTTTGCCCGTCAAGTAGCTTCACCCTCGTGCCATCCTAAGCAACAAGCTACTTGCCAACTGAAAATGTATAAAAAGTCAGCATTGTTGAGTGAGTTCTAGTTTTATATAATAAAATACTTTACCTTTAGTAAAAACCTTTCCTTTACTTTTGTTCGTGATCACACAACATACATACATCTTGATAATATCATTATTATCTTTCAACATTCTTTTCATTCATTTCATACTTTTATCATTATCTTTCAATTTCATCTAGACCAATCTCATATGCTATACCCCAAACGTTGAGCACGAAGCTGGTGCTGGGCTGAAGTCTATAAATAGACCCCTAACATTGTGCACAAAGCTGACTCTAGTACCGGGGCAAGCGACAATGGTCCCGTTTCGTACATATTGGTCAATCACAAAGATTGACCCCTGTGTGCATTCTTATGGGTTAGCTAAACCGCACACTATTGAGCTGACAACCCCTCAATGAGTTGTGAACCTCCTTTCAGTTGCTTGCAAGACTTTACATTCTTTCATTATGTTCCACTTCGTTAACGATGTCTTTCACTTTCATTATATAATACTTTACGTACAAGAGCATTAACACACCACGTACAGTCACGTAATAATACGTAATAAGGAACATCAATAACAGGCCACAACATTAATAACATGAACAAACATAACCCACCAAAACATTCCAGAGCTTTAACCATAAGTTTCTATTTCCCAAAATTTCAAAAAAATTCTAAGGCAACTTAGGTGCATGAGCACTATGTGGGCGCCTGGGCATTATGCAGGCGCACAGATAGTTGGGTGCATGGGAACACTCGGGCGCATATGGAAAAAACTTAGGCGCATGGGAAAAACTTAGGCGCATGAGAACTATGCAGGTGCATGAGTACTATGCAGGCGCATGGGTACTTGGGCGCATGGAAAACTTAGGCGCATGAGCAAACACTTAGGTGTATGGGCAAAAAAATTAGGTGCATGGGAACTATGCAGGCGTATGAGTACTATGCAGGCGCATGGGTACTTGGGCACATGGGAAACTTAGGTGCATGAGCAAACACTTAGGCGTATGGGCAAAATAAATTAGGCGCATGGGAACTATGCAGGCGCATGGGTACTATGCAGGCGCATGGGTACTTGGGCGCATGGGAAACTTAGGCGCATGAGCAAACACTTAGGCGTATGGGCAAAAAAACTTAGGCGCATGGGACTATGCAAGCGCATGGGTACTTGGGCGCATGGGAAACTTAGGCACATGGGTACTATGCCAGTTCTAACTTATGCTAATTTTAGTTCCCGATCATCATCCTAACATATTCTTAGCCCAAATCTAGCATACTAAGCTCATAAAACAAGCATACAACCACAAGATTCAGTCAAACATTCACAAACACACATACCCACATAAACAGGGGAACATATTCAGTTCAACATACTGGAAGTTGCAAAAATAATAATTTATATGCATTTCAGCCCCAAAACAAGTTTAAAACAGAAAAACCGGGGATCTAGAACTCACCTACAGTAGTCTTCGAGTAAAACTCCTCCAAACCCGAGAGCACTTGGAGTTCAAACACCTAAACACACCAAAAACACCCAACCGAACACAGAGGAACACATAAGACTCGGTCCACAAGCTGAAAATTCAGCCGAAACAGAACAAAACACACAAAAACTTACTTTCTAGTCGATCTTCTTCTTCTTCTCTCTAAAAATTGATAGAGGCTTTCTGTTCTTTTACTTTTGCAGCCGAAGCAGTTGGTGAGCAGGAAGAGTGGGCGGTTATGCCCACCTTTCAAACATAATAGTAATAAAGTTCGCCTCTTGCACAACTTTAACCCCTCAACTTGGGTTATTTCACCTTTCTTTCTTTATACTTCTCTTTTTTTTCTTTTTCTCTTCTTTTCTTCTTTTTTTTTTTTTTGTAACATTCCGGGTGTTACATATCTTTACAGAAAAAATTTCTTTTTAGGCATGCCATGTACCAAATTATTTTTAACTAGCTTATTCATGGTTTTAAAATTAACATGGAACATTCTTTTATGCCAAAGAGTTGACTCATCACCATTAGCTTTGGAAAGAAAGCATGATACTTCACCTAGTGGAGAAGCATTGTTCATATCAAGCTTGTACATATCCCCTCTCTTGGAGATCTAAGAAGCACCAATTCCTGAGGAATTGTCATCCTAGGTTTGAGGATAATGCGCTCATGTTTTGTGAAAAGCATTTGGTGCTTTTGATCACAGAATTGAGAAACACTCAAGAGATTGTGTTCAAGCTGTTTGACAAAGTTTACTTTGTCAATGATTAACTTACCATTGGATACACTACCTTTTCCAGAAATGTATCCTCCGGCTTCACCTCCAAACTGAACAGGTCCTCCACCAAAATGTTCAAATTGTTGTAGGAGAGATCTATTCCCTGTCATGTGCCTAGAGCATCCACTAATCACAATCCAGATATTTCCATTCTTGTCATATGGATATCCCTGCACATAAGGTGAAATGATTAGTTATTATTGGACACCCAAGCCTAGTTGGTCATGGGTTCTTTCAATGCAGATGATATAACTGAACCAAATTGTATGCATGGGGGTTCAATTATTGTTTGTGAAGAAGAGGTTTGGGCTGCAACATCTTTTCTAGTCTTCCATTCCATCCTATGGTTGACCTGTGTTTATGAGTCTGAGGAGGCTTGTGCAACATGACTTGCTTCCGAAGCTTCTTTCTTTTCGAAAGAAGTTTTCACCACCTTTTCTTCCGAAGCAGCCTTCTTCTTGAAGGTTTCAAGGAAATGTTTTTGTTTCTTTGTTTGTTCTTTGGCTTGTCTTCTGAAGCTATTTTCCTTTCGAAAGAATGAGTTTCTTCCGAAAGCAACTTGGCTTTAGAAACAAGCTTTCCTTTCCTTAACACTTAGACCATATGGTAAGGTCCAAATATAAAACCATCCTTGACTCCTTCTTTCTTAACATTGGTTGCATAATGTGTGCTTGCTGTATTATAGTAACAATCTTTAGCCATATGGTTATGCAGGCCACAGACTATGGACTCAATGTTAATCTTGGTGGGACATGTGGGCTGTTGTTTCTTGCACTTCTTCTCTTCTTCAACAGCCTTTCCCTTTAGTTTTTGATCCTTCAGTTGGATAGGAGTGCTGGTACTACTCTCCTTTCATGAATCAGAATTTCCAACCACTTGGAATCCAGCTGAGATGAATACACCCTTTTGCCTTGGGTCTATCTTCATCTTAGTCTCAGCCACCTTTTTGACAGTTTTTCTTGCTGCCTTGATCTAGTTCTTTCTGGCTTTGATGGTCAAGGGTTTATCAACTGTGGGGATGAGATTTTCTACCTTATCCTTCTCTATGGTGGTTTCAATTATTACATCATTCTTTTGCTCACTACACTAGGTAGTGGGTCAGCAGGTGGAACCTCTTACTCATCAGTACCACATCTTGGCTGTCTAATAGACACAAGAGAGTGTGGTGGAGCAATTTTATTGGATCCCAACCCACTTTTGTTTTGATTGCATACCTTGGAGTAGGAGGATGATGCTATAATGGTGTTGAAATTTTGCTCTTGAATAGCATACCTCTCTGCTTTTGCCTCAGCTATGACTAGCTGGGCTTCAGCTTCAGTCAACTTGGATGTTAGATCTTTTATTTAAGCCTTATAGTTGGTATGTTCATGTTTTAAAGAGAACATAGTTATCTCTAACTCTTCTATTTTGAGCTTATAGTCAGATTCTGCTCTCATAAAATTAGATTTTAGGATATTTAAAGACTTAATATCAGATCTAATTTCCATGTTGTAGTCCTGATAAAATTTAACCTTAGCAATACAGGTTGGAGTACAGAGATGTTCATATACCTTGCTGTCTTCAGTTCCAGCCATGAGAGCTTGATCAGGAGTGACATCTTGCACCATAAAGCTCCAGTCAACTTCTTGAGCAATAATAGCAGTTTGTGGCTCAATGGGTTTGGTTGCAACCTTTGAGGTAGCAGGATGTTGGGAGGCTTGTGCTACTCCAGGATTAGATCTTAGAGCTTTACATTCCCTAGCAAAGTGACCAAGCTGGTTACAGTTGTAGCATTTGGCCTTGCTCTTGTCAAACCCGAATTTTCTATTAGTTGGGTTTTGAGGAAACTGCCTTCTGGTTCTTTTAAGGAACTACTTTGCTTTGTAGGTTAAAAGAGCCATTTGTTGGACAATGTCCATATATTCAACATCATCTGGGCTAAATCACTCTAAATCATCAAAACAATATTGAAAACCTCCAGAGTGCTCACTCCCTGAAACAAAAGCACAACTCTCCTAGAAGGGAGTGTGATGAGCCTGTTGAGACTTGGGTGTCTCAGGGAAAGTGATGTATGGCGCAGAAGAGGATGATGGCTGTTAGGGGTAGTTCAGGTACAACTGAGGCTGGGGAGTTCTTGATCCTTCAGTAACATGTAGAGCATTGTTGACTGTAGGATTTGAGGGTCTGTTCATCTGGTGGCTCTTCTGAGTCTTTATCTCCATATGGTATCCATCAAGGATTCCATACAATTCAGTCATAGTGAGAGTGTTGAGATTTTCAGTTCTCTTGATTGAGACACAGTAAAAAGTCCACTCATAAGGAAGTGCACTCATGAATTTTCTGACTATGTCTCTTTTCTCAAGAGCAACTCTCATAGTCCGAAGAGAGATGATCAAGTCCATATACCCGAAGTATTGTTGTCTCAAGGTCTCACCAACAACATAAGTGAAGTTCTCAAGCTTGTGCTTCAGCATATCCTTCTTGTTTTCCTTTGATTCAGTGGAACCAGAGTACATCAGCTTCAAAGCATCAAAGAGTTCTTTGGCAGTCTTGCATTGCTTAAAGCCTTCCATTATGGAGTTTGGTATGGCAGTAAGCAACACAGTCATCACTTTGTAGTCAATGTCCATCCTCTTAAAGTCTTCATCAGAGTAGTCTTCAACAGCTTTCTCAATCATGGCGCCATTACCAGCCGGGTCCGCCACCTTTGGCTTGTAGGGACCATGAGTGACAGATCTCCACATGCGGTTGTCTTGATACTTGATAAAACCTTCATTACATTTGCACCATGTTCAAAATCATCAGGGGTGATGATAGGAGCCTTTGTCATGGTTCCCATCTTAGACTCAAAAAACTTTTGGTTAAGAGCCATTTGAGTGAGTGAGTAAGTTGTTTCTTCTGAGTCACTGGTTCCGAACATCTTTGAGAAGTAATATATACAAGTATCTTGAAAAATCACTCTTGTGTTATTGTGCTTTCGTTAACTTATTATATTACTTGTGAACTTAGTAGAGATTTTGCTTCATCAACCCGAGTGATATTAAGTGAGTTTGTGAGAATATCTTATGTTGTGAGACAAACACCGATCCTGCAATTGGTATCAGAGCTTTTTAAGCTCTTGATTGTGAGATCTTACAATCCCAAATCATCCTTGTTTTCTTTACACTCACTCACTTCACTCAAATGGTTCTTAACCATAAATTTTTTGAGTCTGAGATGGGAACCATGACCAAGGCTCCTATCATCACTCCTGATGACTTTGGAACCTGGTGAAAACGTATTGAAGGATTTGTCAAGTATCAAGACAGCCGCTTGTGGAGATCAGTTACTCATGATCCATACCAACCAAAGGTGGAATCCCCAGCTGGTAATGGTGCCATGATTGAGAAGCCCGTTGAAGACTACTCTGATGAAGACTTCAAGAAGATGGACATTGACTGTAAAGCCATGACTGTTTTGCTTACGGCTAAACCAAACTCTATAATGGTAGGCTTTAAGCAATGAGAGTCTGCCAAAGAACTCTTTTGATGCTTTGAAGATGATCTACTCCGGTTCTGCTGAATCCAAGGAGTCCAAGAAAGATGTACTGAAGCAGAAGTTTGAGAACTTCACATATATTGTTGGTGAGACCTTGAGCCAACAATACTTCAGGTACATGGGCTTGATCACCTTTCTTCAGTCTATGGGAGTGGTTCTTGAGAAGAGAGACATAGTAAGAAAGTTCATGAGTGCACTTCCTCATGAGTGGACTTTCTATTGTGTCTCAATCAAGAGAATTAAGAATCTCAACACTCTCATTATGGCTGAAGTATATGGAATACTTGATGGATACCGTATCGAGATGGAAACTCAGAAAAGCCATAAGATGAACAGACCCTCAAACCTTCCTGTTAGTAATACTCTACATGTTGCTGAAGATACAAGAACTCCCCAGCCTAAATTGTACCTGAACTACTCCTAACAGCCATCATCTTCCTCTGGGCCATACATCACATTCCCTGAGACACCTAGGTCACAACAGGCTCAACAACATCCTTTCCAGGATACTTATGCTTTTGTTTTAGGAAATGAGCACTCTTGAGATCTTTAATTCTGTTTTGATGATCTGGAGTGTTTCAGCCCAGATGATGTAGAATATATAGACATTGTCCAACAAATATCTCTCTTGACCTACAGAGCAAAGAAGTTCTTTAAAAGAACTGGAAGGCAGCTCCCTCAGAACCCAACCAACAGCAAATTTGGGTTTGACAAGACAAAGGCCAAGTGTTACAATTGCAACCAGCTTGGTCACTTGGCAAGGGAATGCAAAACTCCTAGATCCAATCCTGGAGCAACTCAAGCTTCCAACATCCTGCTACCCCAAAGGCTACAGCCAAGCCTACTAAACAAAGACTGGATCTGTTGCTCAAGAAGTTGATTGGAGCTTCATGGTGCAAGATGTCACTCTTGCTCAAGCTCTCATGGCTGGAACTGAAGACACTAAGGTATATGAACACCTCTATACTCCAGCCTGTATTGCTAAGGTTAAATTGTATTAGGACTACAACATGGAAATTAAATCTGATATTGAGTCTTTGTAAAGCCTCGTTCCTGGAACGCTTACAGTTGGTCAATCATCGCATAAAACATATAAAAATCATCATTTTGCAGCAGAAATTTAACTTTTCATTAATAATTAAAACCATGTCAAATCATCATATCATTTCATTTATATCCTAAAAAGGTACTAATACAATAATATTCTCCAAAATATGAATGTTAGACTCGAACCATCCCTAGTAGCTTATGCAACCATGCCTGCACCTCCTCAGCATCAACAATTACCTGCCAACTATTATGCATACAAAAGTCAGCGACGCTGAGTGAGTTCTAGTTTTATAATAAAATACTTTACTTTCATTTAAAACATTTTCTTTACTTTTGTATGTGATCATACATTATACATACATCTATATAATATCATTATTATCTTCCATCATCATTCATCATCATTTGTCATCATTCATCATCGTTCGTTTTCGTACTTTCATTCAAGGATTAGACCCCTATGCGCATTAACAAGGGTTAGCTAAACTGCATACAGTTGAGCAAACAACTACCTCGTTGAGTTATGAACCTCCATCATTTTGCTTGCAAGACTTTACATTCATTCATTATGTTCCACTTCTTGTTAATGTTGTCTTTCACTTTCATTACATAATACTTTACGTACATATACATATCATGGCATGTAAAGTCACATCATAATACATAACAAGAAGTATATCATAACAGCAACCCATAAGAAAGGGATATAACATCAACTAGCATAAACCTCCATTAAAATAAGTACTCAGCACTTAAATTCTATTCCCAAAATTTCAGAAATAACATAAGTGTTCATAGCGCATGAATAAGTTTACAGCGGACGACTCAAATACTCTAAGTGTCCATAGCGGACAGCCAAGGCCCACAGCAGACAGCTAAACTCCACAGCGCATGACTAAGATCCATAGCGCATGACTGAGTCTCCACAGTGCATGACTAAGTCACCACAGCGCATGACTAAGTCTCCGCTGTGGACAGTCTAAAGTACTAAAGGGTCCACAGCGGACAGTTTATGTCCACAGCGAACAACCTAAAATCTCCAAGTGTCCACAGCGGACATGCAAAGTCCACAGCGGACAGCCAAGTCCACAGCGGACAACATATAATCTATAAGTGTCACCACAGTGGACATGCAAAGTCCATACCGGATAGTTTATATGCCTAAGTGTCCACAGCGGACACTTTATCCATGCCCAAGTGTCCATAGCAGACACCAAGTCCATCACCTGCGATTCAACTTATGCAATTTCTAGTCCCAAACATCACTTCTAAACATATAATTAGCATGGATCTACCAGATTCACACTTAAACATACCAAACATCACAGAAATCCGTTAAAAACATTCATCTTTATAAACAGTCGTACTTTTCATGGAAAATCATAGTTTGATTTAGAAACCTTCTTTTCAATATGCATAACAGCCCCAAACAAGTAGAAAACAAGTAAAAGGGGGGATCTAGAACTCACCTTAAACAGCTTTTGACTAAAACACCTCAGACCTGAGAGCCAACTTGGAGTTCCAGCACCTAAAACACAAGAAAACGAGCACTAAACACATGGAACTCGGTCCAGAAGCTGGAACTCGACTGAAACCGAGAAGAAACACCTTGAAATCTTACCTTTTGAAGATCTCTTCCACTTTCTCTCACTAAAACTAGATGAAGCTTCCTTCTCTCTCACTCTAGCCGAAAGTTATGCTTGAGAGAGGGGGGTATGGGCGGCCTTTCCCTTTTTTAACCTATTATGGGCCGGTTTGGCCCTTGCATGCTTTTAATCCCTTGCTTTTGAAATAACTTCCTGTTTGCTCCTTTACTTTCTTTTCTTTTTCTTAAATTTTCCGGTGTTACAGTCTTTAAACATACTAAAATCTGATTTTAAGAGAGCGGAATCTAACTACAACTCAAAATAGAAGAGTTAGAGAAACCATGTCCTCTTTAAAACATGAAAACTCAAATTACAGGGCTCAAATAAAAGATTATCTTCAAGTTGACTGAGGCTCAAGCCCAGCTAGTGATAGCTGAGGCTAAAGCCAAGAAGTATGCCATTGAAGAGCATAACTTCAACACCATCATTACATCATTCTCCTACTCAAAGGTGTGCTATCAAAATAAAAGTCGGTTGGAAACCAATGAGATTGCTCCACCACACACCTTTGTGTCTATTAGACAGCCAAGATGTGGTACTGATGAGCAAGAGGTTCCAACTGCTGACCCACTAACCAAAGAGCAGAAGAATGATGTAGTTATGGAAACCACCACATGGAAGGATAAGGTAGAAAACCTCATCTCCACAGCTGATGATCAACCCTTAACCACCAAATCTAGAAAGAACAAAGTCAGGCAGCAAGAAAAACTGCCAAGAAGGTGGCTGAGTCAAAGTTGAAGATAGACCCAAAGCAAAGGGGAGTAATCATCTTAGCTGGATTTCAAGTGGTTAGAAATCCTGATTCAGGAAAGGAGTGTAGTACCAGCACATCTATCTAGATGAAGGATCAAAAATTGAAGGGGAAGGATGTTGAAGAAGAAAAGAAGTGCAAGAAACAACAGTCAACATGCCCCATCAAGAATAACATTGAATGAATAATCTGTGGTCTACATAACCACATGGCTAAAGATTGTTACTACAATCCAGCAAGCACACATTATACATCCAATGCTAAGAAAGAAAGAGTCAAGGATGGTTTCACATTTGGACCTTACGATATGGTCCAAGTGTTAAGAAAAGGAAAGCTTGTCTCCAAAGCCAAGTTGCTTTCAAAAGAAACTCATTCTTCCGAAAGGAAATTAGCTTCAGAAGACAAGCCAAAGAACAAACAAAGGAACAAAAAGAATCCTTTGAAACCTTCTGAGAAGAAGACTGCTTCGGAAGAAAAGTTGGTGACATCTTCTTCCGAGAAGAAAGAAGCCTCGGAAGCAAGTTATGCTGCACAAGCCCCTTCAGGCTCATCTACACTGATCAAATATAGAATGGAATGGAAGATCAGAAAAGATGCTGCAGCCCAACACTCTTCTTCTCAAACCATAATTAAACCCCCATGCATATATTTTGGTTCAATTATATCATCTGCATTGGAAGAACCCAAGACCAACAAGGCTTGGGTTTCCAATAGTAAATAATCATTTCACCTTATGTGCAGGGACATCCACATGACAAGAATGGAAATGTTTAGATTGTGGACAGTGGATGCTCCAGGCACATGACAGGGAACAGATCTCTCCTACAACAGTTTGAACACTTTGATGGAGGTCCTGTTCAGTTTGGAGGTGAAGCCGGAGGATACATTTCTAGTAGAGGTAGTGTATCAAATGGTAAGTTAAAGTTTGACAAAGTAAACTTTGTCAAACAGCTTGAACACAATCTCTTAAGTGTTTCTTAATTCTGTGATCAAAAGCACCAAATGCTTTTCACAAAACATGAGTGCATCATCCTCAAACCCAAGATGACAATTCCTCAAGAATTGGTGCTTCTTAGATCTCCCAGGAGAGGGGATATGTACAAGCTGGATATGAACAATGCTTCCCTACTGGGTGAAGTATCATGCTTTCTTTCCAAGGAAAATGGTGATGAGTCAACTCTTTGGCATAAAAGAATGTGCCATGTTAATTTAAAAACCATGAATAAATTGGTTAGAAATAATTTGGTACAAGGTGTGCCTAAAAAGGAGTTTTTCTGTAAAGACAACTGTGTTGCTTGTCTGAAAGGTAAGCAACACAAAGTTTCTCACAAATCCGAAAGAAGTTAACTCTATCACCACCCTATTACACTTATTGCACATGGATCTTTTCGAACCCACAAGTATAATAAGCATTGGAAGGAAATCATATTGCTTTGTGATTGTTGATGATTTCACAAGATTTACTTGGGTTTTCTTTTTAAGAACTAAAAATGAAACTGCTAAAACTCTAAAAACTTTTATTCTTAAAATTGAAAATCAAATTGATCACAAGGTAACAATCATTAGAACTGATCAAGGGACTAAGTTTAAGAATCAAGTTCTTGACACATTCTATAATTCAAAAGGGATTGCCAGACAATATAATGCACCTAGAACTCCTCAACAGAATGGTGTTGCTGAGAGGAGGAACATGACACTTATTAAGGCTGCAAGAACTATGTTAGCTAATTCAAAACTACCTCTAACTTTCTGGGCAGAGGCAGTCAGCACTGCATGTTATGTGCAGAACAGGGTTCTCATTGTTAAGCCCCATGGAAAGACCCCTTAGGAGCTATGGAACAAGAGGCCACCGTTCATTGGCTTTCTTAGGTCCTTTGGCAGCAGATGCACCATACTTAACACAAAGGACAATTTAGCAAAATTTGCTGAAAAGTCAGATGATGCTATCTTTATTGGATATTCCTCAACCTCTACTGCATATAGAGTGTATAATATCAAGAATCAACAATTTGAGGAATCATCTAACATTGTTGTTAATAAGCACACTTCTTGTGTTAAGGGAAATGGTCCTGATTATATCTTCAATCTTAAATTGTTTCCAAACTATCCTAAACCATCTTGTGAGAATGTTTCAGCTAGAATATGAACTCAATGTGACCCCTATGAAGATCAAATGTTTGAGTTACCAAGACCTATTCCAAGTTCTCCAAGAAGAAACGAAGATCAAGCTCCTTCAACTGAAAGTCCTAAAAGCTTGAATATCTCAGGAAACAATGGAGCTTCAACAAGTTATCAGCCTACTGAGCCTCATAACTCAACAGCTGACAACTCAAGTACTCAACACTAAGCTGATGAAGACAGTGATCTGGAGGAACAGGCAACTGTTGATGTTGCTTCTCAGTAAAATACCATTGATGCATTGATGTTGTCACACATTCATTGAATCAGTCGTTGTTGAATGAGTGTGAGACATTAGCTGGTAATGGTGTTCAAAATCCTGAGCAAAACTTCTCAAACCTGGATCTATCTATGCAACTAGATATGATTCCTAGGATCAGGACACACAACACTCATCCATCCAAAAACATCATTGGGGATGTCTCAGAAGGTGTAAAAACAAGAAGTCGAACCCACAATAGGAATGCTTGCTTGTACTCATGCTTTCTCTTTCAGATGGAACCAAAGAAGGTGAAAGAAACCCTTAAGGACAACAACTGGATGGAAGCAATGCAAGAGGAGTTGCTTCAACTCAAGAGGCAAAAGGTATGGAACTTGTGTCCATTGCCACCTTGCCATGTCCCCATTGGCACTAAATGGGTGTTCAGAAACAAAAGAGATGATAGAGGTTTGATCATCAAGAACAAAGCAAGACTTGTTATTCAAGGATACACACAGGAGGAAGGCATAGATTACACAGATTTCTTTGCACCTATTGCAAGACTTGAGGCTGTGCGAATCTTTCTTGCTTTTGCTATATCCAAGAACTTTACAGTCTATCAACTAGATGTCAAATATGCATTTCTATATGGGGATATCGATAGAGAAGTCTATGTGTGCCAGCCACCTGGAATTGAAGACCCACAACACCCCAACTATGTGTGCAAACTTGATAAAGCTCTTTATGGGTTGCATCAGGCACCTAGGTTATGGTATAAGACACTATCTTAGTTTCTTTTAAAGAGTGGCTATACCAGAGGCATAATAGACAAAACATTGTTTATAAGGAAGTCTGGAAAGGACATGCTGCTTGTAAAGTCTATATTGATGACATCAAATTTGGTTCCTGAAATGACCAAATATGCAAGGACATTGAAAGCATCATGAGGAAGAAGTTTGAGATAAGTTCTATGAGACATCTTAGAACTTATGTCAAGGATAGCTTAGAAAGATTTGAGGAAGAAGTTTGAGATAAGTTCTAAGGGACATCCTCAAATGATCAAATGACCAAGTGAAGCAGATTGAAGAAGGGCTCTTCATCAATCGATCTAAGTATGTCAAGGACATCTTAAAAAGATTTAAGATGAAAGATTGTAAGCCAGCCAAGACACCTATACCCAGAAATCACAATCTTTGTCCTGATTCCAAGGGGGAGGATACTGATCAGCATCAGTACATGGCAATTATCAGATCTCTGATGTATCTTACTATAAGTAGACCTGATATCATGTTTGCAACTTGCATCTGTGGATGATATCAGGCTGCTCCAAAGGTTTCTCACCTAATTGCTAATAAAAGAATTCTTAGATATCTTAAAAGAGCTCCCAAACTGGGTCTTTGGTATCCTAAGAATAAGGATTTAAACCTCTATGGTTACACTGATAGTGATTATGGTGGCTGCAATATCAACAAGAAATCCACATCAGGAGGATGTCTATTTCTTGGTGGAACGATCATCTCTTGGCAATGTAAGAAGCAATCTTATGTATCCATGTCAATTGCTGAAGCTGAATATATTACTGCGGCAAGCTGCTGTGCTCAAGTGCTTTGGATTCAGAATCTGATGCTGGATTATGGTTTCAACTTCATAGAGACTCCTATCCACATAGACAACAAGAGTGCCATTTTAATCACAGAAAATACATTCAATCACTCCAAGACAAAACACATTGACATCAGGTATTATTTCATTTGAGATATTCATGAGAAAAATCTAATCAAGCTAGTTAAAGTCAATTCAAATGAACAATATGCTGACTTGTTCACAAAAGCCTTTGATGAACAAATATTTAAATATTTAAACACAGCTATTGGGATGATTAACATTGACTAGTCCTTTTCTTTTGAAAAACTTTTAAAAATATGTCTTGGCTATGTTGTCTAAATACAATCTAAGCCCTGTTACAAAAAGTTTTTCTTCAAAATTTCTAAGTATGAATTCTTCCGTAGAGAAATTTATCCTAGGAAGAGATCTTTATCCATCTTTCGAAGGCAAATTCCTATGCATAAGTATTCTCTTTCGAAGTGCTTTTAGCCTTGGAAGAGCATTTAATCATGGAATGTCAGATGAATTCCACTTAAATCACCGGGTAGCTCCCGTCGATAGGCCACTTCTCCTACCTGAGCAACGATTCAGAATGACCCTATATACCTTGGTATTAGCTTTCCTTGCTTTCTGAATCGGATGATCCCCTCTCCAAGACAAGGCCTTCATCATTACTCCATCGCCGTAGGTCGGCACCGAACTCTTGTTGGGCGCGGTTGATCAAACCACCTTCTTGCAACACTCGGTGTTTGCCTCATAGGCTACTAGCCAATTCTACCCAAGGCACGTATCAATCTACCTACGTTCATCCTAAACAGTCTAGCAGTAAAAAACACATGCTCTTCTAATTCTATTGCATAATCCTCTAGGGCTTTTGGAAACCTAGTGGACTTACCAATAGCAATTTCTACATCGAAGGGTTCACCGACCTTCCTACTCCTAACGTGCAACTTATCACAGAAGGCAGCAGAAATGAAACTACTACTAGCACCACAATCAAAGCATAGATGCACAATTTAATTTACCAGAAATGTACCTGACGTCATGTCGGAGTCCGCTCTAGCCATGTGACAATCCCTCACCCTGTGGCCCTCTTTCCCATACTGGAAACAGATGTTTGATCCCCACTTGCACTCCCCCTCGTGGCCTCTACCACACTTCCTACATACCTCTTCCTTTGCTATTATCTTCTTCTGATCATCGACCTTCATTGTCTTACCTCTAGCCACAAATCCATCATCATTATCCCGCCTTCCATTTCCATTTCTCACATTGTCCCGCTTCTTTTCTACATCCACCATCACCACCGCCTCTCGCTCGTCATACAACCTCCCTGCTAGGTCGACCACCGACCTAAACGTACCTGGCCGGGCAGTGATCAGATGTCTGTGGATATCTACCATCTTGATATTCCATGACACAGGAGTCACCTGATCTGGCACTAGCCTTGCCATCTCGTTGAACTTCATTGTATACTGTTGGTGTGTCATCGTTCCTGCCTCCAACCGCAGGAACTCTCTCTTAACTTTGTCAAGCTCCCTATGAGGGCAAAAATCCTTAATTACCAACCTCTTCAGCTCATTCCACCTCATCCTCCTGATTTCCCCGGTACCCTCGGCTTGGACAATGTTGTCCCACCAGCACAAGGCCGAGTCCACAAATGAGTGGGTAGCGAACTTCACTTTCTGATCCTCTCGGAACTCACTGATACCGAGTACCACCTCAATACCCTCACCCAACGGTGAGCAGCCGAAACACTCCCGTTCTCATCGAACGTAGGGGGCAACACTTTGGAATTCCCCATAGCTGCATCCCTTCATAGTTTCTTGAGCACCTTCCTCCTCCTCCTCATCATCACTGGAGACAACCATCTCAGTCTCTGGTTGCTCTCCTTCACCAGAACCTCTCCTAATGGTCCTCCTACTCCCCTCCTTCTTTTTCTTTTCATCCTCCCTCACAGCACGTATAACCTCGGTCACTACAGTCGGCAGAATCGTCTGCATGACCTGATGAGCCTCCTCAACCACCGCCTCCTTCATTGAAGCTCTCAGATTAGCACTCTCATCCTCACCGTCCTGGTGACAAAGCTCTGGCTCTTCAGGATTCGTCTCAGTAGTCTTAGCTCTGTTCCTCGTGACACGTGGTCTAACACCACGGCCACCCCGACCTCCACCTCGCGAAGCCTTAGAAGACCTACCGCCAGCCATCTAAACACTACAAGATTCAAACACCAACATGGTCATTCAAGGTAATAGCTTGGATTATATTAGGTATAGTAACTCCCTAATTACATTGGCCAGTTATGATTAGCCACTTACTTTACTCTTCGTCCCCCAAGCATTTCCTATCCTGACTACATCAGTATCTAAATCTACACAAAAGCTCATAAGCCACATATCATGCGCACATATTACTGGTTAACATTAACTCACATAAAACTCTTACATAAAACCTTTACCTGTAGGCATGTAGCTACTAAGACTCGCATCCCTTTCTTTTAGTCCCATTCTCAGTTTTAGTTTAGGTTCTTTTAAAAATATTTAACCAATTCTCTTAAACTTTGGCTCTGATACCAACTTGTAAGGCCCTGTTCCCGGGACACTTACAGCTGGACCTTCATCGCATAAAATATTTAAAACATACATTACTTTTACAGCGGAATTTAAAACTTTCATTAATAATTTAAAACATATCATTCGTTACATCATTCGTATGAATTTCAAAATACAACATCATGTCAAAATGTGGATGCCAGCCTCAAAATGCTCCCAGTAGCTTATGCATCAATGCCTGCTACTCCTCAGCATCAACAAAATACCTACCAACTATCATGCATACAAAAAGTCAGCGATGCTGAGTGAGTTCTAGTTTATAAATAACATACTTTACTCTTGTTAAAACATAACCTTTACATTCGTTCATGATCACACATCATACGTACACATTAATAATAATTATTATTATCTTTGCCATCATTCATCATCAAACAATACATACTTACTATCATCCGAATCCTGCCTCATGCAATACCCCCGACTCATGTTCGAAGACGAATACTATGCCGGGGCCTGTAAACAAACCCCTGACTCATGTCCGAAGAATGACACAGTACCGGGGTACGCGACAAGGATCCCATCTCGTATGCAACACCCCCAACTCATCTCTGAAGACTGATACTGTGCCGGGGCCTGTAAACAAACCCCCGACTCATATCCGAAGACTGACATAGTATTGGGGCGAGCAACAAGACCTCATCTCCTTCACATGCCATCCTGTCTCATGTAATACCCCCGACTCATGTCCGAAGACTGATACTATGTCGGGGCCTGTAAACAAACCCCCGACTCATGTCCGAAGACTGACACAATACCAGGGTACGCGACAAGGATCTCATCGTACGTTACTTCCATTCTCATCATTCGTTATTTCCACTTTCATTACATAATACTTTACGTACATTCATTCATCATACCACGTAAAGTCATAACATCATATATAGCGTATTACATACCATAATACATACATTTTGAAAACCGTTAAACATGGAAAGATAACGCATTACACACCTCTAACCATCACATCATCATGCATAAAACATCAAGCATAAGCCATCACATCACAACAGGACCTATCTTAACCAACTACCTTATAAAATTCTTAGAAAACCCTAAGTCCAAAATGAAGAACAGTTGAGCATCTCAGGCGCATGAGCATAAAAATTCTAAGGAAAACAGCCTAGGCGCATTACCACTATGCAGGCGCATGAGCCCTTCTTAGGCGCATTAACACTTAGGCGCATATACAACTCTGGGCGCATGGGCACTGCTGGGGCGCATGGGCAACACTCAAGCGCATGGGAAACCCTGGGCACATGGGCCACTGTGCAGGCGCATGGCCTAGACTTAGGCGCATGGGCAAACTCAGGGCACATGGGCCACTGTTCAGGCGCATGGCCTACGCTTAGACGTTCGGGCATCATGCTGGGCGCATGACTACTATTTGGGCGCATGATCTTGGGCGTATAAAGTCACTTAGGTGCATGACAACAATTCAGGTGCATGGGAACATTCTGGGAGCATGACCAACAATTAGAATTATAACAAATTCTACAATCTACCCCTAAACATCGGTCTAGCACATCCTAACATAGATCTAACATGCTACTAACACTAAAACATGGTAAACATCAAACATAACCTCAAAATAGCCTTAAAAACATACAACCATAGAACAACGGTCGAACAACATGCTGAAAACCCACAGGTATTTAAGAATATTTTGCTCGGTATGCATAATAGCCCCAAACACTTAAAAATCAGAAAAAAGAGGGGTTCAAGAGCTCACCTGAAGCAACCTTTGAGCAACATACTTCCACCTGCAAATTCAGCTCCTAAAACCCATGAAAACAGGCACTTAGCACCGCAAATCTTGGCCTAGAAGCTGAAAATTCGGTTGAAATTGAACAATTACCCAAGAAAACTCATCTTTAAGAAGATTTTAGCTTCTTCTCTCTAAAACCGTGAACTCTTCTTCTCTTCTCCTTTTTCAGCCGAGAACATAGGCGGGTAGTGGGGGCATGGGCGGCCATGCCCTTCTTTTTAAACATAATTATATTAAAGTTTGCATCTTGCACAACTCTAGTCCTTCAACTTGTGTTAGTTATCCTTCCTTTCTTTGTACTCTTATTTTCTCTTCTTTTTAATAAAATTCAGGGTGTTACATATCAACTTATGCTTATGCGCCTAAACAGTTTCAGACTTTCCAAATGTGGTTAGACGTTTGAAGGTGAATTTTACTCCAAGTGTTAGGCGTTTCAACAAGTCTCATGCGCCTGAACAATGCGACTAAATAGTGCCCAAGTTTCTTAACTGTGCTCATGCGTCTGAAGAATTAGTGTGAAACTTAGCCTCATGTGCCTTCACATTGCTCATGTGCCTAAGAGTTTTTACACTTATACATATTCAACACTTGTAGTTTTCATTCACTCATTCACAAACTCAAACACTCTGATTCACTTATTCTCTCACCCGATACATTCATTCACTCAACATTTCATTGTTACATGTTAATCCTTGGCATATATAGGTATATTCAATGAATCTTAACATCATGTTGATCTTAAAACATCTGATTTCATTACCTATTTCAAACTTTGATTGGGCGTTTGAATTCTATTGAGGCGTTCGAACCCTAGGTGTTCAGAAATTTGGAATCTGTGATTTAAATGTGTTATGATAACTGAACTTGAACATCAAATGATTGTTATAACATGTTTTTGAATAGATTGTGAGAATCAAATCTCAACTTCATAAAATGTGTTCTTGATGATTCATTGTTAATCAGTCGGTTTTAAGAACAAGAAATGAACAATCAATTCATAATTTTTCATCTAAATTGTTGTGTTAATCATCAAAATTCATCTATTCAACTAATATTAAGAAGATTTTAATTGGTTTAGTGTACTTAGATCATTTGAACGGAACTTGAATGTGCTATGCTCTTGATAGAGTGTGTTCGACACTTAGAAAATTTAAGTGTAAAATGTTAGGTTTAAAATTTAAAATATGCTAAATTAATTGAAATTCATCAATTTTCATGTTTCATGATTCATTAATTGATATATCATAAATTGTGTTACATCAAAATTGTAACCAGTGCATACTCTGTTCATGTAATGGGTTGTACAAAACACTTAGAAATTTTTAAGTGTTATTGGTTTAAAATTGATAATACAAAATATGATTGAAATTTTGGCAATTTAAATGTGATTAATATTTTGCTCTACGTATACAGATGACAGATCTTAAATTTGAGCCAAAGCATAACGTAGCAGCCTTTCTTAATGAGGATGTTCGTGAAGCTGTTAGTTATGATAAAATGATAAGATTTCTATTGAGAACAAAGTATGTGTATGCCATGTGTGCTCAACCAGTTATATATGCTCGTCTCATCAAAAGATTTTGGAGTACTGCTGAAACTGCAAGAGATGATGAAGTAAGAAAACTAGTCAAAGGTTTTATCATAAACTATCATATGATTGAAGTCTCTGAGCAGTCAATTAGAGAAGCTCTAAGACTAGGTGATAATGATCCTCAAGATTTGGCTGAACTTACTTTTAATGAGTGTGGAGACACATTTTTAGCCATGGGACATCCAGATCACTTTCCTAAGAAACAGTTTTTTAGAGCAAGAGTATATAACCACTGGAAACTCCTGTGTTATATCTTTCAACATGGTATGTCCAAGAGGAGTGCAGGATGGAACTCATTTCTTATGGACATTGCTTCTCCTATTATAGCTATTGCAACAAACAAAAGGTTTAATATGGCAAAATGGATCATGAATGGATTTATTTTTAATTTGGAGAAAGGAATCAGGAACAAATACTTGATGTATCCTAGATTTCTACAGTTGATTATAAATGAAGAGTATCCTGATTTCCATGCTTATGGAGTAAGTGGAGAAAGATTAATGTTGCATCACATGAGTGAAACCGTATACAAAAGACTTGCTATAGTGACTGGTGCTCAAAATGTTCAAATGTTTGATTACATGAGAGCAGTGTCAAGAGATGATATAAACATAGATGAAAATCATTTTCATTTGATTGATGATGAACCAATTGATCCAAATGATTTGATTGAAGAAGTTCCTCAAGGACTTTCTGAGTCTGAAGCTGAGGATGATGATGAAGATTATGAAGATGATGATGAATCTAAAGATGAAGGAAGTTCTTCTTCAAGTGATGATAGTGATGATGATAATGTTGGAGGTAATGAAGTTGAAGAAGTTAATGAAGATGTAGTTGTTACTGAAGTTGAAGAAGTTGATAATCTGAATGAAGATGTTTATAATGTTGATGATTCAATAGATATGAATGAAGATAATGATGAAGTCAATGTACAACAACAAATAGAGTGTGATCTTTAAAATGTTGATGTATTTGAGCCTGTAGTACCAGATGAAGGTGAAAGATCAAATCAATATGATACACTCCTCAATGAGAAATTGAACATTGAGCAGATAATAGAAGCTTTGAAAGAAGAGAAGTTGATAATAGAAGCTTTGAAAGATCAAATCAATATGATACACTCCTCAATGAGAAGCTTTGAAAGTAGAATCTTTAAAGAAAGGCTTGAAGAATGCCAAGCTTGAAGAAGTTCAAGAAATGAATGTTAAGAACTTTGATGTTTTGCTCAGAGATTATGATTTGATGGAAGAAAAATACTAGAAGTTGAAAGAAGATTATGATAAGTTGAAAGAAGAACTTGAAATTATGAATGATAGCTTAAAATCTCAATCTTCTTAACCACAAGAAAAAGACCATTTAACTTCAGAGAAAGAGGTTATTCCTGAAGTTCAAACTACTAAAGCTGAAAAATTATCTGAGGCTGTGAAAGGAAAATGAAAGATAGATGAATCTGATGTTCAAGTATTGACAGAATCATCATCCAACCCTCCTTCAAAGATGCAGAAAATTAATTCTGAAACTCGTAAACAGTTTAAATGACATTTTTGATTATAGGTGTTGTTTTATTTTTATATGCTTGAATCTAATATGTTTTTCTTATTCAGTGAATGTTGATCATCCTTTTTTATAGGAAAGTGGAGAAACAGACATACAAGATCAAATCGGAGCATTGGATGATTTAGATCCAGAGTTCTTAGATGCTTGGTATGATGAAGTATTGGATGAAGAAGACGTTGCTGAAGCTGCATATTCTCTGGTTGAAGCTGTTACTAATGACATCCCTTTAGACATTGATGACAAATATAATTATCTGGTCAAGAAGAAATACAATAGTGTATTTTTGGATGGTCTAACAGTTTCACAAATTAATGAAGAGTATGAGAAATGTATTATAGCAGAGTCAACAGCTCCAGTTGATCTAGATGAAATAGTTATTGAACATGGAGAGTGGAATCCAATACAAGAAAGTATTAACATTGAAGACCTTCCAGCATCAGAATTGCATCATCCAGATCCTGAAAATATGACAACTGTTGAGCTTAGGCTGTGGCTACAATCAAGGAGTTATCCAAGAAAGAGATTAAACAGATTGCAAACCGAGTCTCTAAGAAATTTGGTCAGAAGTTTTCAAGAGACAGAAAAGCAAAAAAATAAAATGATTATGCTAGACATGGATAATCCACAGTATTTGGAGATTACAAAGAGAACTCAAATCTTAAAGCCTCAAGAAATAAAAGAAATAGAGTTAGTGAAAAGTAGTCATGAAAAGAGAAATGAATTTATTGATATGTTCCCAGAGACTGGAAAACAAGCATACAAAGTCTCGGTTGAACAGAAACAACTATGGAACAAAGCAAGAACTATAGGAGTCAGAAATGTACTACAAAAAGGCCAATCTATTTCTGAGTTTCTTAATGCAATGATTGTGCCGGATAACAGAAAGAATGTTAAGATAGTTGCCTGGAATATGATGAGATCTTTGATGCCTTTCTAATTAAACGTGTAAATGCAATTTGTGATGTTTATCATTTTTACACAAGCATCATCACTTTCCCAGTGCAAGATCTCAAGGAGTTAAATAAGTTACCTCAGATTAATACTACCAAGTCAGTTCAAGGTGAAAACTTTGTTAAACTTCTAAAGGTAGGCATTGCCAGAATGGATTCTTATCTTAAAACCAGATGTGATCAAGAAGATAAAGAATATTTCAAGTCTTTATAGAGTAAAAGAAAGGTGGCTGCTCATCCAGAAGAAGAAGAATAGTTTTTGGATCCGTATAGTGATCGGTACTTTGAAAAGGTCACTAACCCAGGCTTGAAAGTGATAGATGGTACTCAAACATCTAAACCAATTTTAAGATGGTTCTATCATGCTAACTCATTCCAGGTGAAGCTAGTTCGTAACTTGGAAGATTGGGATCAAGATATGATTTCCTTATTTGGAGTTTTTGAGCTTAAACTTCTCCATCCAAGTTATATCTCTTTCTTGTCTAACCAGAAGTTTGATTGCGTTGCATCAGAAGTTGCTGATAATGATAGAAAATATTTTATGACAATTATTAAGGTAATGGATGCTGCTATGGAGCGAATTTCATTGCGAAAAGCTCTAGCATTTGCTAACATTGTGAAGAAGGACATAAAGTCTATTGATTTTATGAGAATATCCAACAAAGGCGTGTTAGAAGTTCACTCTCACAATCATCCTAAACCTTATGAGTTCTATGCTAACATAGATATTGCAGGTCTGACAAAAGAAACTCTAGATGTAATGGACAAGATTGAGTTTAAAACAAACAAGTCAAAGCCTGAGCAAGCCATACTTGCCAAGAAGTTCAAGTCAGCTATCAAGAAAGCATTGCGAGAATTGGATCTTTACAAAGAAAAGCCGGTGTTAAAGATTAAAGATGAATTAGAAGAGTTCAATGCAGACTGAAGACAATGTTAATCTTAGGGGTAGTATTGTTAGAGCTCTTAGATGATTAACATTTTTTGCGTTTTGTCATAGTATAGGGACTTATTTTGTAATTATATGTTCCTTGTTTTTCATTGATAGTATAAATAGGATAGTTTATGTATTGTGTAGGGTAGACAACAAAACAGTTAGAACAGACTGAAGAACTATAACTCACTCTTACACTTTGTATCCTAAGCATTTGCTATCAATAAAATCTATGAATTTTTGAAGTAATTGCTTGTGTTTGTTTACTTAGTGTTTGAATTGATCATTGCATTATGATATCATCACAGATCGATCCATTTGAACCTATCACACTGTATAAACTTTGTTTGTTTGTTTGGTTATACACAGCGGATGAGTATTTGTTCATGCGCTGTGTACACTTTTGTTTGTTCAAGAGATATTCACACCGGATGACTAATAGTCATGCGCTGTAAACACTTAATGATGATGTACAGCATATGTTTACCTGAGTACATATGCTGTGTACACTTGTACTAATTCAACAATGTATTACTAAACTTAGTCATGCACCGTGCAAACTAACACTGTATTCATAGTGGATGCCTTATCAACATCATGCGCTATAAACACATGTATGTTCATTAGTGCATAGCGGATGTATGTTTGTTTGTCCGCTATATACACTTGGTGTATTTTGCATGGTAATGGTTTACTGTAGCTACAGCGGATGAATGTTTGTGTGTCCGCTGTGTCCACAGTTGTCAAATTTTCAAAAAATGTTGTTTATTTAGAAAATTTGCTTAATTTTCTTCCGAAGCAAATTTTGATAAGTTTTCTTCCGAAACATGTTTGATAAATTTTCTTTCGAAGCATGTTTGATAAATTTTCTTCCAAAGCATGTTTGATAAATTTTCTTCCGAAGCATGATTGATAAATTTTAAATGTTAAGTTTGTTAAAATTTTGAAATTTTAACATGATCAATATATGGATGTTAAAATATCACTCACAAGCAATATTGTGCAATATTGTGCATATGTATATGTGTTAAAGTGCTGTGTTTGAGTTATGGCTTAACATGGCTTTATTTAAAACTCAAAATTTAATATTTCAAATTTTAAAATTGTATGATTATGCACATGTTCTGCTGCCTTTGATACTTCCATGTTCATTTACTCCCCCTAAATTTTTGCATATTTATAAAACGCTTTATAAAATGAAAGAAATTTGAATTTGTTTGAATGGAAATTATCAAGTTCCAATTTGATTGCTTTCATGATAAATGTTTAGAAAGATAACTAATAAATGAATGATTTTCATGTTTGGACATGAATCAATTGCACATAACATGAGATCATACTAGTCTTAAATTTCACTAAGTTGTTTGGATGATTTTTAGAATAGACATAGACTAATACAATATTGATTGGAGATTTTATGATCCACTTAAACTCATGTATGGCATTAATGATTGATTTAAACAGTGAGTGATTATCATGTTTTTAGTGTATTAACATGAATTGGAGTAATCCACTTAAACTCATGCAGGATGATGCCTGAAGACTTGTGGTTTTAATGCGTGGGCAAGCATGTTCTTATAGATCTCTAGCAATTTCTTTCATTTGAGATAGAGATCTTCCTGCATATGACCTGTATGGTACTCTTGTATGACTCAACCAACTTTTAACCTGGGAGTAGGTCATCTTCTCTATCTGAGGATCCTTAGGTAGACTCTTTTGCAACTCTTCTTGATCCTTAATTTCTTTATACCTTCTGTATGTTTGCGCTGTTTCATTCTTCATGACTTCTTGATTGTCTTTGAGCAAGTCTTTAACCTCAGAGAGGTTAAGCTGAATAAATGAGTCATAAGGAAATCCTCTGGTGACTAACTCAATTCCGATCAATGTTTCAAGATCATCTGGGAAGAGTTCTTGTATGTTTTGAATGATCTCATTGTCATCTGCTTCCTTTTATAGGCTGTTGCTCAAGTGATCAATTTCACCCTCTTCAAGAGCAGCCTTCGAGCTTGTTTGTTGTGGTTCATCCTCCGGTTGTTCTGTTTTGACTTTTAGCAACTTTAAAGGAGCAGATTGAGGTTCATCAACCTCTTCAACTGTTTGTTTTTCCTTTACTAAGGATGCTAAGTACAACCTTTTCCTCTTTGTTTCATAGGTTTTCATTTGAGGTTGAGATGATGATGCTTGTTTGTTGGGTGATTCTGTTTGCTCATTTATTAACTCAACAAACTATTTGATCAGTTCCTTTTGTTAGTCTATTAATGGATTGAATGGCACAATGCTTCTTTCTGCTGTATGTGGGTCAGGAGAGTGGAAGTGTTGCCTTAAAATTGGAGAGTAATGGATGTTTTCAAAGGAATTGGATTCACTGAATAATTGATCCATGGAATATGATTCTTCTAGATTGATAAGGGCTACTTCTGTTTATTGATCATTAGAGCTTGTTTCTCTAATATTGGATAATGATTGATCAATGAACTCTTCATTCAACTCACGTTCATGATCATATGAATGTTCTTCCTCATTCATTCTATGTTGATCCACATCTTCCAACTCTCTGTTTAGCCTTTTGATCTCTTCATTCTGAGCTACAACAATCCTTTTCAATTCATCAATTTCAGCATCTTTTGAATCAGATTCCTCAGTTAAGTATGCAATATCTAGCCTTGCACTACTGAGGTCATGTTCTTTCATCTTTACCTCTTCATTTGATTGTTTGAGTTGTTGTTCCAAAAACTAAACAATCAACTTTTAGGCTGTTTGATCTGCTTCAAGCTTTCTTATTTCCTTGTCTTTGGTCTTTAGCTTTCCTTTTAATCTCTTAGCTCTGTTGTTTGACTTTTCTATGAGCTTATTGTACTCAGTAAATAGAAACACTTTTGAGTACTCTATTTCTTCTTCAGTTGGAATTTCACTGCCATGTTCATCACTTTCAACAGGATCTGCAGTGATTTGGTGTTCTTGTACATGTTCTTGTACTAAGGAAGTGCCAACCTCTTCTTCCTCAATTGCTTGTTCTTCTAATGAAGCATCAATATCTCTCAATAAAGATAACAGTGTTTGTTGATCAGTGAAAGTTGGGCTTTGAGGTGGTGATGGCAAATGATGCTCAAACTGAATCTGCTTATGTTCTTGTGCTTCTTCTTGTTCATTGAATGGCTCTGGGATGGGTGCAATTTGTTCTTCCTAAACTATTTGCTCTTGTAAGGTGCAGCTTCTTCTTCTTGAATGATAGGAGCATGCTGTATGATTGGATCTTGGTGAATCACATTTTGGAAGAGCATGTGAGGGTCACCTTGACCGGGTATCCTTAAAAATACATCAGGAACAGGATGGTCATGGTCTATTGTATGAGGTGGAACCGGAACCTCATCTCCTTGATAGAGGCTTGACTTGATTCTATTAAACACATGTTCATTAAAACGAACAGGATGAAATACAACACCTTCTCTTGGTATGTTAGGCAGAAGATCATTAATGATCATCTGAAGAAACCTTGGATACATTTGAAACTTGTTTCTTACTTCAGTCAAGTTTTAGATCATTCCATTTAGGATTTGAGCTGCAAAGTTAAAAGGTCTTCTAGCAATAATACTTGCTATTGCAGAAGAGCTTCTCAAAGAAGTGGCATCCCAGCCAGTCTTCCTGTTTGTCATGGTTTTCTGGAATGTATGCATTAGAAATCTGAATTGAGCACACATGAAAGACTTCTTGATTTGTTTCTTGTCAATGGTACCAGTATATCCTATTTGCCTGAAAACATGTAGAACATAGTTTTCATCAAATACTACTGGACCTTCAGCATCTTCTTTACCAAGTTGCAAAACTCTCCTTATAACTTCTTCAAATATAATAATCTAATGCTCATGGATGTTAGACACAACAACTTGTTAATCATTGATTTAATCCAGATGGGCATGAGTCCAAAATTGGATTATATGATCTTCATAGATCTCTTGTCTTGCTGTCATAGCATGAAGAAGTATAGTCTGTCTGATAGCTTGTATGATATCTTTGTAGTTCTCACCCTTTGGTGAATCAGGGTTGAGAAAAGCACAGAGATTGTGATCTCTGACCAATACTAGATTTGCCATATCTGCAATAAAGAAAATAAATGTTAGTATCTTGTATGTTAATGTTTTGTGTTGATGATTGAAATAGTTAAATGTTAATCAAGTGTTCACTGACTGTTGTGATTGTTATAAAATGATGAATTATGTATGCTTAACACTTGAGACTTTTTTCAAATGTATGTTTGAATGACTTTAACGAATTAGTCAGTTTGACTTATCAAAAGTCAACTGTTTGATCAATTTTCATCATGAAAATGTTGTTTGATTCAATTTTTTTTGATTCAAATTGATTTTGCAATGTGTTTGTTTTGTCACAAAAACTTGTTTTGATCAATCCATACAATAATTTCAATTCACAACAACTTGTTCATGAACTTCAGTTTGACCTTGTAAAGTCAAAAAGACCATTTAATGCACATTGAATGAATATGCATTTAATGTTTGTGTGTTCAATGCCATGCCAAATTAACTGTCTTTATGTGTTTGTTAATGACTTTCAAACATGTTTACTAAGTTATAACAAATTTTGAGTCATTTTAAACATTTTCGAAGATTAAACCTCAGTTTTTGTATGATTTTGGCACGAACATCATGACTGTTCATAAACCCGATGAACGCTTAATAAATTATATCAGAACAATATTCCTAATACTTTCGACTATGTCCATTTAACACATATTCAGTGTTGATTTGGTATATAACATCAAACGATTCAAATTTTGATTTTGGTTCAATGTTCCATTTAGGTCGAACAATGTTCGAATCAGATAAGATGAGCATGTTGTTTTGATGAATGTTTGATGATACGAATCATGTTGTTATACCTGGTTGATCTTGAATCAGAAGAAAAATCAAATAGATTTTAGGTTTTGGATGATCAAGGGGTTTAAGGGGTTAACGCACTGTAGCAACGTTTAAAAAAATTTGATTTTCTCTCTCTCACTCGTGATGAATGAAAAATCATAACCATAGCATATATAGACAGCGGAAAAAATGAGTATCCGCTATAGGTACAGTGTGTCTGTACGCTGTATGAATAGTAACTTAAAATTTTAATTTTAAGCCATACGTTGTGAATTACACATGCGCTGTGTGAACAGTGCGCACGCTGTACAATTTTTAGATTGTAGGTTGTGGACCCCTTTGATGTTGTACGGTGTTCACAACGGATGGTCATTTGGTCATGCACTGTGTACACTTGAAAAGTCATACGCTGTGTTTTGACCATTGTTTTCAAAGCAGATGAACAATTCTTCATGCATTATATGCACTTGAAATGGTTTGTTTGTTCACAGCGGATGAACATTTGTTCATGCGCTATGGACCCTTTAAATTTTTTTTTGTTTGGCTGTTCATAGCAGATGAACATTTGTTCATGCGTTGTGTGCTCTTGAAATGGTTTGTTTGTTCACAGCGGATGAACATTTGTTCATGCGCTGTGGACCCTTTAAAAATTTTTTGTTTGGTTGTTCATAGCGGATGAACATTTGTTCATGCGCTATGGACCCTTGAATGATTTTTGATTGTTCACAGTGGATGAACATTTGTTCATGCGCTGTGGACAGTTTGAAAATTTGTTTGATTGTAGACAGCGGATGAACATTTGTTCATGCGCCGTGGACACTTGTAAATGATGTGTTTGATTGTTCGCAATAGATAAACATTTGTTCATGTGCTATGGGCACTTGGATGTGATGTGTGAATGTTTACAGCGTATGATTACTTGTGTGCGTACACTGTATACACTTGTACTGTTTCTACAATGGATGACTTATGTTAGTCATGCGCTGTGGAATGGCACTGTATTCACAGCGGATGCCTTACTAACATCATACTGTAACACCCGGAAATTTACTAAAAGGAAAAGCAAAGAAGTGTAAAAAGAAAGAAAGGTGAAATATCCCAAGTCAAGGGGTTAAAGTTGTGCAAGTGGAAAACTTGCCCATTATGGGATTTAAAAGAGGAATGGCAGCCCACTCTTTCCTATTCAAACTTGGTTCTCGGCTTCTTGAGAGAGAGAGAGAGGAGCTACAAACCGAATTCTAGAGAGAGAAGGAGGAAGATCTGCTTGTAGCTGAGGTTTTCATGTTTTTTCTGCTCGGTTTTCAGCTGTGTTCGAGTTGCTGGACTGATTCTCATGTGTTTCCTTGTGTTTGGCTGCTTGTTTTTGGCATGTTTAGGTGTTAGAACTAGAGGTTGCTCAAGGGTCTGAAGAAATCTTACTCGTAAGCTGTTAAGGTGAGTTCTAGATCCCCTCTTCTACTTGTTTTGTATATGTTTGGGGCTGATGTGCATATTACTATTGTTTTTAATAAGCAAAACCATTATTTTGTTTCATTAAGAAACTAAGTGTTCATAAAAGATGCTGCTTCAAGTGTATTATATGTTTATGTGTGATGTTTCTTATGTTTTGAAGATGTAACTTGTTAGATCTAAGCTAAGTAGATGATTAACAAGGGCATTTGGGAACTAGAAATCATGTAAGTTAAGCTCTAAGTAAACTAGTTGTCCGCAGTGGATGTTGGTCATCTGTTGTGGACACTTTGACATGAATTAGTTGTCCGGTGTGGATGTTGGTCATACGCTATGGACACTATAGTATGACTTTGTATCCGCTGTGGACACTGTCCGCTGTGAACACTTAGAAAGATTTCCTGTCCGCTGTGGACTTGTACGTCTGCTGTGGATTTTATTCATCCATTGTACACTTCTTAGTTATCCGCTGTGGATGTTATTTATCTGTATTGGACTATGGCCATCAGTATTGGACTATGGCCATCCGCATTGGACTATATTCATTCGCTGTGAACACACTTAGTGTTTTACTCATCCGCTGTGGACTTTGGCTGTCCGCTGTGGACCTTGGCTGTCTGCTGTAGACTTAGGCTGTCCGCTGTGGATACTTAGTACTTTAAGCCATCCGCTGTATATGCTACTCGTGCACTGTGAACACTTAGAATTATTCTGAAATTTTGGGAATAGAATCTAAGTGTTAAGTATTGATGAATAAGGAAGATTATGCTTGTTTAATGTTTTTAATGTTTGATTCTTTTCTTATGGCATGCTGTTATGGAATTCTGGGTCTTTAAACCCTAGTGGTTGAGCAACACATACCTCTTCATCTATCTTTCCATAGAGGAATGCACACTTGACATCCATTTGGTAGACAGTGAAGTTTTTGGATGAGGCATATGCAAGGAACACTCGAATAGCTTCTAATCTAGCTACTGGAGCAAAGACATCATCATAATCAATGCCTTCCTCTTGAGTATATCCTTGGGCTATTAGCCTTGCTTTGTTTCTTATGACAATCCCTCTGTCATCTGGTTTGTTTCTGAAGAGCCACCTAGTGCTAATGGCATATTGACCTTTAAGTAGATCAACCAATTTCCATACCTCTTGCTTTCTGAATTGCTGTAATTCTACTTGCATTGCTTCTATCCAACTGTTGTCTTTCAGTGCTTTTGTGATGTTTTTGGGTACAGTTAAGGATAGGAAGCAGGAGTGCAAGCAAATGTTTATTGTGTCAGATTGACTTCGTGTCAATCTGGTATTGTGGTCACCTATGATGTTTTCTAGTGGATGGTCTTTGTGAACTCTAGTTGTTGTAATCTGATCAACAGGATTGGTTGAATCAAGATTGGTGATTGTTTGGTTGGGTGTTGATAGTTGGGCAAGGGTATTTGTGGTTGTTTGTTTATCTGGCTGTGAGGGTTCATTGAATGTTTGTGGTGAATCATGAAAGAAATTTAAGATTTCATCTTCATGATGTGTGTCTGGTAGTGAATGATAATCATCATCTTCTTCAACAATGATTGGTTGATGTGACTTGGTTTGGTTATTTGGTTGTGGTTGGGTAGTCACAGGAGTTGATGAAGATGGTGTGTCTGATGATGTTCCTGAAATTTCATCAGACATGTTAGTTAAATTTTAACTTATCGTTTTAAGTCAAAGTTGTTTAATAATTTTAGCTCGGTGCTAAAATTTGTTTTTATCTTAAAGTCACTAGGATTTGTTTATTAATTGAGTCACTTTTTAAATTGAGTACCGAATAAATGAATTAATTAATTGAAATTAATTAATGTCCTAGGTGATGTCACTGTTATATTCTCGGTAAAAAGCGAAAATTCTGTTTAAGAATGTCAATCAGTCAAAACCCTTAATGATGTCAGTCAACAAAAGTCAAAACCCTAAAAAAAATATTTCATTTTTTAAAGTTAACTTTTCAGATCAAAAAGTGACTTTTTGAAAAATTCAAAAGAAGATTTCGGATCTTCTTTGATTTTGATGACGAACCAACACAATCACCGGAGATTGTGAAGGTTTATGAATGATCAAAACTAATCCTAGGGTTTTGATGGCGCCTGTAATGTTCTTCACAAAATCAACAATCTGTTTATTGATTGAAGAGAAAAAACCTGATTCATGTGAGTTTTCACTAGAATATGATGATTTTAAACACTTTGTACGATTTAAAATGTTCAAAATGATGTGTGTTTGCTGAAACTTGATGAACCAGTACTCAATTGACTGTTCTATCAAAAACCATTAGAACTGATTAGGTTTTTCAGGTCTTGTCTGTTTTGAAAAACAGTGTTTGAATGATGGTTTGAGCTTCAAAACCACAAAATCTTCTTCACAATGCACAAAAACATATTAAGAAATCATGTTTAAAGCATTTAATGAATGTTTGGTGTAAAAGAAGGTTGTTTTGATGATTTTCAGCTCAAAATGTATGTTTTGAAGCTAATGAACCACGAATATCATAATGTTGATTGAGAGGATAAAAAATTAATGTATTATTTGAGGCAAGGCACTGATACCACCTGATGAAATCAATAGATGAAGGCCGAATATGAACTTATTTGAACAATAAGAACATACACAGGTTGATTTCCCCAAGGATCTTTTCTAATCTCTCAAACAAGATATAACAACAGATTGTTATATTTTGTATTTAACAAACATCAATCATGATGCGGAAACCGATGATAGATGCTATGATTTCAGTGTGTGTATGTTTGTGTGTGATTGTATGATTGCAAGTGCTTGGATGATAATAACTGCTTGATTGTATTAAATGTTCAAAAGCTTACAAAGGATTAGGGTAGTATCTTATTTATAGCCTATACATAGAGCTATATACAATTACTAAACTACCCTTATGTAAACAAAAATTACATAAAAATCTGTAAGGCCCCGTTCCCGGAGACCTCACAGTTGGACGATCATAGCACAATTAATAAAAACTTACATAGTTATTAAACATTACAGCGGAATTTTCAACAAAATAGCCATTCATTAATCAATAAACACTGTCGTTAAGCAATACATAAAAGTTTGTTATCAGTTACAAAAGATCATTTGATTGCATTACAAAGCAACAATAATATTAACCATGAACGGATGTCAGCCTTGCCCCGACGAGTAGCCTCCCCGAGTGCCATCCTCAACAACATCACCTGCCAACTGAAAATGCATAAAAGTCAGCGTTGCTGAGTGAGTTCTAGTTTTAAAGTCATAAAAATGCCTTGTAAGGGTTGTATATGAAAATACACTTTTAAATACTATATCTTTCCATCTTAGGTGATCACACACCATACATACATTTAGTTAATTCCATTATCATCATCATAATCCTTTCTTTTCATTATTATTATCTGTCACTTTCGATGTGGACAATTGTGCAATACCCCGAACATTCTACACGAAGCTAATACTGGGCCTGAGGTCTATACTTAGACCCTGCATATGGAGCACGAAGCTTAGCCCAGTCACTTGGGGTATGCAACAAAGGTACCGTCAATCTCAATGATTGACCCCGTGTGCATCCTCATGGGTTTTACAACCGCACATAGTTAAGCTAACAACCCCAGGCTGTGAACCTCCTTTCGTTTGCTTGCAAGCCTTTTCATTCATTCATTTGTTCATTATGTTTCACTTTTCATTAACATTAATCTTTCCCCTTTATTAAGGATAATACTTCATGAGCATAGTCAAACCACATAAAGCCACATAATATAATAATAGGAACACAAGACCCAACATAAAACATGAATAAAATAATCAATAAATAATCACAGGTCAACCCTAGGTCAAACCCTACAATTCAACTTTCTTCAAAATTTCAGAAAATATTCTAAGTTTCCCTGGCGCATGAGGACTATGCAGGCGCATCAACACTGCATGGGCGCATTATCACTATTTAGGCGCATGGCCTCAATACTTAGGCATTTTTTTAGAACTATCCTGGGGGCATGACACTGTTCAGGCGCATGGGCCTACCCTTAATATACTAAGGCAAAGTTTTGGGCACATGGGCACTATTGGGGCGCATGAGCCCCTACTTAGAAATTTATAAGGAAATTTCTAGGCGCATGGGGCCCTATTTGGGTGCATGGCCTGTACTTATACATATTTTCACCAAGTTCCCAGGCGCATGGGCCCTGTTTGGGTGCATGATCGCCTGTTGTGCACTTCTACTTATCAGAATCAGTTCAAACCTGTTCTAGCACCTGTTCAAAGCCTAAATAAACATTTCTAGGCATTCTCAACACATAAACAAGCATGAATTACAAGTATATACATGCATATACATACTTGTACATAGATAAAGCCTCGAAAACTCATTTTGATGCATTTTTAGCCCCAAAGATTGTTTAAAATACATATAAACGGGGTCTAGAACTCACCAATTGTAGTAGACAAGTAAAACTCCACCAAACTTGGCTGCACTAGGGTTCAAGACACCTAAAAAAGCAAAACAACCAACCAAGACACAAATAACACTTAGGAATCGGTTCCTAAGGGTGAAACCACCAAGAAACCGAGCCAATTAACATGTAAGCACACATACCTCGAAGATTTCAGCTTCTCTTCTTCTTCACAACCGAGAGAAACAAAAATGCAGCTTCTTCTTCCTTTTCTTCGGTTTCAGCAGTAGTTAGAAAGGGGTGTGGGTGACCATACCCCTTTTATACATGCTTTTTGACTTTTTGTGTAAATTTACCCTTTACACCCCTTATCTTTGCCTTCTTTTTTTTTATTTTCTTCAAAATACTTTCTTTTCTTTTTAGTTGACCAAATTATCGGATGTTACAAGTCTACCCCCCTTAGAGAGGTTTCGTCCTCGAAACCCGTCATTCTTCAAATAACTGTGGGTAATGCTGTCTCATCTGCTCTTTAGTCTCCCACGTAGACTCAGAACCCTTTCGGTGTTTCCACTGCACTCGAACAAGTGGAACCACTTTATTCCTCAACCTTTTGTCCTTGCGACCGATGATTGCTACTGGTTGCTCTACATAATCAAGCCGTTCATGCACTTGGATATCCTCCAGTGGTACAATCATGTCTTCGTCGGCTAAGCACTTCCTCAGATGAGATACATGGAATGTCGGGTGAATCCCACTTAACACATCAGGCAAATCTAATCGATAGGCCACCTCTCCTACTCGTACAATGATTCGGAAAGGTCCTATGTATCTAGGGCTCAGCTTGCCTCTCTTCTTGAACCTGATGATCCCTTTCCAAGGCGAGACCTTCAACATGACTTTATCACCCACGTTGAACTCGATCAGTCTACGCCTCTTGTCGGCATACGATTTCTGCCTATCCTTGGCAGCCTTCATAAAGGCTTTGATCCTTTCTGTCTTCTCAGTCGTAGCCTTGATCACCTCAATGCTTCCCAATTCTTTCTGCCCAATGTCTCCCCAACATATGGGCATCCTACACCTCCTACCATATAGAATCTCGTATTGTGGCATGTCAATGCTAGCGTGATAACTGTTGTTGTACGAGAACTCTGCTAACGGTAAGTGATCATCCCAGCTTCCTCTAAAGTCGATCACACACGCACGAAGCATATCCTCGAGTGTGTGAATCGTCCATCAGACTGACCATCTGTCTGAGGATGGTAAGCTGTGCTGATGTGTAGCCTCGTCCCCATGGCATCATGAAACCTCTTCCAGAACTTAAATGAAAATCGGGTGTCGCGATCTGACACAATAGACACCGGCATGCCATGACAGGCTACAATCTCTTTGATGAACAAATCTGCCAATCTCTCAGATGAATACGTCTCGCGAATCGGTAGGAAGTGAACACTCTTTGTTAAGCGGTCGACTATCACCCAAATGATATCCTACCCCCTTGTAGTACGGGGCAGCTTCGTGATGAAGTCCATGGTGATGTGCTCCCACTTCCACTTGGGTATATCCAATGGTTGGATCTTCCCATATGGCTTTTGATGCTCTGCCTTCACTTGTAGGCAAGTAAGGCACTTACTCACATACTCTACTACATCGCGCTTCATACCCGGCCACCAATAGTCTTTCTTCATATCTTGATACATCTTAGTGGCACCTGGATGAATGGAGTATCGAGTCTTATAAGCTTCATACATAATTTGCCCATATAGGTCTCCATACCGAGGAATCCACATCCATCCAAAACGGGTTCTAACCCCGTGGGTGTTCTCTCCTAATTCTGTGACTAGACTTCTCATTCGTTCAGAGTTGAGGCGATCTTCTTTCAACGCCTCTTCCTGAAATTATTTGACTTGCGTCATCACATTTGAGGTCATTATTAACTGGTATGCTTTCACCTGAATTGGCTCGGGTCTCTCCTTTCGGCTAAGGGCATCGGCCACTACGTTGTCCTTGCCCGGGTGGTAATGGATCTCGCAGTCATAGTCTTTGATCAGCTCTAACCACCTCCTTTGCCTCATGTTGAGATCCTTCTGCTCAAAGAAGTATTTTAAGCTTTTGTGGTCGGTGAAGATTGTGCACTTTGTCCCGTATAAGTAGTGCCTCCAAATCTTCAACGCAAAAACCACCGCAGCCAACTCCAAGTCATGAGTGGGGTAATTGGCTTCGTGGGTCTTCAACTGTTAGGATGCGTATGCTATCACTCTTCCTCGTTGCATTAGTACGCAACCCAGTCCTGAATAAGAAGCATCTGAATAGACTACTAAATCCTCACTCCCTTCAGGCAGTGTCAAGACAGGAGCCTGAGTTAATCTTGCCTTTAACTCCTTAAAAGCATCCTCTTGTTCTCTTCCCCACACATACTTCACATCCTTGCGGGTCAATTTGGTCAAAGGTGAGGCTACCTTGGAAAAGTCTTGAATAAATCTTCGGTAGTAGCCCGCCAAACCCAAGAAACTACGAATCTCGGATGGCGTCTTTGGAAACTTCCATTGCATCACTGCCTTAACCTTTGCTGGGTCCACCATTATTCCTTCAGCATTGACCACGTGACCCAGAAATTGGACCTCGCGTAACCAGAAAGCACACTTAGTGAATTAAGCGTAAAGTTTCTCCTTCTAAGTGTCTCCAACACCTCGCGTATGTGACCGGGATGTTCTTCTTCGCTCTTCAGATAAATCAGGATATCGTTAATAAACACAATTACTGATTTATCTAACATTGGTCGACACACACGGTTCATCAAATCCATAAAGGCAGCTGGCGCGTTAGTCATACCAAAAGACATAACGAGGAACTCGTAGTGTCCATAACGCGTGCGAAATGCTGTCTTAGGAATGTCTTGTTCTTTTACCTTCAGCTGATGATAGCCAGATCGAAGATCTATCCTTAAGAACCAACTGGAACCTTGGAGCTGATCAAACAAGTCATCTATTCTTGGCAGGGGATATCGGTTCTTCACCATTAACTTGTTTAACTCACGGTAGTCTATACACATCCTCATACTACTGTCTTTCTTTTTAACAAACAAGATCGGAGCACCCCAGGGAGAGATGCTTGGTCGGATGAATCCCTTGTCCATTAACTCCTGTAGTTGAACCATAAGTTCCTTCATTTCTGTCGGGGCTAATCGATACAGTGCCTTGGCAATAGGTTGAGCACCGGGTATCAGATCGATCTGGAATTCGATCTAATGATCAGGTAGCACTCCTGGGAGATCTTCGGGAAAAACATCCGGGAACTCACACACCACTGGCACTTCAGACAATTGTGGTATCTATGCGTCCACATCCTTTACGTAGGCCAGGTAGGCACTACATCCGCGTCTCATGCACTTCTCTGCCACCGCCATCGAGATCACCTTCGGGACCGTAGTGACGCGATCACCAAAAACCGTCACCAAACTCCAATCAGGCGCAATCAATCGAATCATCTTCTTGCGACATACGATGTTTGCCTAGTAGGTTGCTAGCCAATCCATCCCTAGTACTACATTGAATCCTCCTAGGGGCATCACATATAGCTTAGCAGCAAACCTATGACCTTCTAATTCTATACCACAGTCTTCAATTATACTAGAAATTCTGGTAGACTTACCGATAGCAGTTTCTACATCAAAAGGCTCATCAATACATCTACTACTAACAGGCAACTTAGCACAGAAAGCAACAGATATGAAACTCCTACTAGCACCAGAGTCAAATAATACAGAGGCACAAGTTTGATGTACTAGAAACATACCTGACACGATGTCGGGGTCTACCCGGGCTTCCTCTCGCGTCATAGTGAAGGCTCTAGCACTCGCCCTCTGCCCTTCTTCTTCGGCTCTCTTCTTCGCCCCGGAGCTTTCGGCTCTCGACTTTCTGCAGTCTCTGCTCATGTGGCCCTACTCACCACAGTTGAAGCACCGTGGGACCCCACACATCCTTGTCATGTGGCCGGGATTCCCACACTTGAAGCAGACATTCGACCCCAAGAAGCATTCCCCGCTATGCTCCTTTCCAAACTTGTCACACTTCTTCGACCCCGAGCCTGCAGTAACAGCTCGGCGGTTATCCACCCTCTGCCTCTTGTTATTCAGGGTGAAACCACCACGCCCGAATCTCTTTCCTCTCCAATTATTACCACCACCATCAACTTCTTCACCTTAACCACTACCACCTCCCGTTCATCATACAATCTTCCTGCCAAATCCACTGCCGACCTGAAGGTGCTTGGTCAGGCAGTGATCAGATGCCTGCGAATGTCAGCTGGCAACCCCTGAATATACCGCTTGATCTTCCTTGATGTCGGCGTCACCTGTTCAGGCACCAGTCTTGCCATCTCATTAAATTTGGCGGTGTATTGCTTATGGGTCATAGTCCCCATCTCCAGCTGGAGGAACTCTCTCTCGATCTTGTCAAGCTCCCAATGAGGACAGAACTCCTCGATCACCGACCTCTTCAGTTCTCCCCACCTCATCCTTCCAATAGCCTGGTTGCCCTCGGCCTGGACTATATTGTCCCACCAACACAGCGCCGTTTCGACAAAAGAGTGAGTGGCAAACTTCACCTTTTGGTCCTCCCGACACTCACTGATCTCCAGAATAGCCTCCATCTCCCTTACCAGTCGGTGAGCAGCGGCAGCATCACCATTGCCATCAAAAGTCGGGGGCTTACATCGCTAAAAGCCCCAACTACATCCTTTCGCAGTTCCCCGCACCACCACTTCTTCATCATCACTAGAGGCTCCCCCTCCAGCATTTAGCTCCTCCTCCTCATAGTGATCCCTCACATCACCTCTTCTACCAACAGTTGTTCTCTTCTCCTCTTCCTTCTCCTTTCATTCATCCTCCCTCACAGCCTTGATCACTTCAGTCACGACAGATGGTAGGATTGTCTGCATGACCTGGTGAACCTCCTCCACCACTGCCTCCTTCACCGAGGCCCTCAAATTCACACTCTCATCCACCCCCTCCGGGTGATGAAGATCGGGCTCAGCATGAGCCGCCTCTACAGTCTTGGTCTTGTTCCTTGTACTACGTGGCCTACCACAAACGCCCCGCGTTCCACCACGAGAAGCTTTAGACGATCTACCACCAGCCATCCACAAAAACATTATAAGATTCAAACACCAACACGGTCATTCAAGGTAATAGCTCAGTTTATGTCAAGTATAGTAAGTCCCTAATTACAGTGGCTAGTTGTGATTAGCCACTTACTTTACTCTTCATCCCCCAAGCATTTTCTATCCTGACTACATCAGTACTCAAATTTACTAAAGGCACATAAATCAAATAACATGCGCACATAATACCGGTTAACATCATAAAAAGAATTACCTGATGGCACGTAGCTACTCGGGCTGGCATCCCTCCATTCGGTCCAATTTTCAATTTAAGTTTAGGTTTTGTTTTGAAAGTTTTTACCTATTTCTCTTAAACTTTGGCTCTGATACCAACTTGTAAGGCCCCGTTCCCTGAGACCTCACAGTTGGACGATCATAGCACAATTAATAAAAACTTACATAGTAAACATTGCAGCGGAATTTTCAACAAAATAGCCATTCATTAATCAATAAACACTGTTGCTAAGCAATACATAAAAGTTTGTTATCAGTTACAAAAGATCGTTTGATTGCATTACAAAGCAACAATAATATTAACGATGAACGGATGTCAGCCTTGCCCCGACGAATAGCCTCCCCTAGTGCCATCCTCAGCAACATCACCTGCCAACTGAAAATGTTTAAAAGTCAGCGTTGCTAAGTGAGTTCTAGTTTTAAAGTCATAAAAATGCCTTGTAAGAGTCGTATACGAAAATACACTTTCAAATACTCTATCTTTCCTTCTCAGGTGATCACACATCATACATACATTCAGTTCATTCCATTATCATCATCATAATCCTTCTTTTTCATTATTATTATCTTTCACTTTTGATGTGGACAAGTGTGCAATACCCCGAACATTCTGCACGAAGCGGATACTGGGCCTGAGGTCTATACTTAGACCCTGCATACGGAGCACGAAGCTTAGCCCAGTCACTTGGGGTATGCAACAAAGGTCCCGTCAATCTCAATGATTGACCCCGCATGCATCTTCATGGGTTTTACAATCGCACGCAGTTGAGCTAACAACCCCATGCTGTGAACCTCCTTTCGTTTGCTTGCAAGCCTTTTCATTCATTCATTTGTTCATTATGTTCCACTTTTCATTAACATTAATCTTTCCCCTTAATTAATGATAATACTTCATGAGCATAGTCAAACCACATAAAGCCACATAATATAATAATAGGAACACAAGACCCAACATAAAACATGAATAAAATAATCAATAAATAATCACAGGTCAACCCTAGGTCAAACCCTACAATTCAACTTTCTTCAAAATTTCAGAAAATATTCAGGCACATGGTCTCAATACTTAGGCATTTTTTTAGAAGTATCCTGGGTGCATGACACGGTTCAGGCGCATGGGCCTACCCTTAATATACTAAGGCAAAGTTTTGGGCACATGGGCACTATTGGGGCACATGAGCCCCTAATTAGAAATTTCTAAAGAAATTTCCAGGCGCATGGGGCCCTATTTGGGCGCATGGCCTATACTTATACGTATTTTCACCAAGTTCCTAGGCGCATGGGCCCTGTTTGGGTGCATGACCGCCTGTTGTGCACTTCTACATATCAGAATCAGTTCAAACCTGTTCTAGCACCTGTTCAAAGCCTAAATAAACATTTCTTAGCATTCTCAACATATAAACAAGCATGAATTACAAGTATATACATGCATATACATACGGGTACATAGATAAAGCCTCGAAAACTCATTTTGATGCATTTTCAGCCCCAAAGATTGTTTAAAATACATATAAACGGGGTCTAGAACTCACCTATTGCAGAAGACAAGTAAAACTCCACCAAACTTGGCTGCACTAGGGTTCAAGACACCTAAACAAGGAAAACAACCAACCAAGACACAAATAACACTTAGGAATCGGTTCCTAAGGCTGAAACCACCATGAAACCGAGCCAGTTAACATGTAAGCACACATACCTTAAAGCTTTTAGCTTCTCTTCTTCTTCACAACCGAGAGAAACAAAAATGCAGTTTCTTCTTCCTTTTCTTCAGTTTCAGCAGCAGTTAGAAAGGGGTGTGGGCGACCATACCCCTTTTATACATGCTTTTTGACTTTTTGTGTAAATCTACACTTTACACCCCTTATCTTTGCCTTCTTTTTTTATTTTCTTCAAAATACTTTCTTTTCTTTTTAGTTGACCAAATTATCGGGTGTTACAAAATCCTAAGTCTATAAGCTGTGGATGATTAGTTGTCCGCTGTGGATGTTAAGATGTCCGCTGTGGAAGTCAGATCACTTGTCTGCTGTGCATTGGATGCTATCCGCAGTGAAGTGTTTGCATTGTTTGTTGTACGCTGTGGGATGTTTATCCGCAGTGGATGAACATCCCTGTGGAGTGTTCATCCATTGTGGATGAACATCCGCTGTGGACAGGCATCCACTGTTTGTTACTCATCTGCTGTGGAATGTCTTCATCCGCTGCGAGCACTTGGACTTGATCTTCTTCCGCTGCAACCTCTTGTACATCCGCTGGCGGCAGTTCTTCATCCGCTGCCGACACTTGGTCAAAATTTCTTTTATCTACAATCCTGAAAAGAAACTTAAACACTAATTAGTGAATGTTATGATTGTTAATAATGCTAATGTGTTAGTTAATGATTGTTTGAATGTTAGAACACATTATGTTTGTTTATGGAAAGCATTATCCCTTTAAGAATTATTCCAATAAAGCACTTGTTGAGTCCAATATCATTGGTGACCTCAATACCAGGTTGATAGAAGCACTTAAAGACAACAGTTGGATAGAAGCAATGCAAGAAGAATTACAACAATTTAGAAAGCAAGAGGTATGGAAGCTGGTTGATCTACCTGAAGGTCAATAAACCATTGGCTCAAGGTGATTCTCCAGAAATAAAGCAAATGACAGAGGAATTGTCATTAGAAACAAAGCATGGCTAATTGACCAAGGATATACTCAAGAGGAAGGCATTGACTATGATGATGTCTTTGCTCCAGTATCTAGACTTCAAGCCATCTGAGTCTTCCTTGCATATGCCTCATCCAAACACTTCACAGTCTTCCAAATGGATGTCAAGTGTGCATTCCTATATGAAAAGATAGATGAAGAGGTATATGTTGCTCAACCACCAGGGTTTGAAGATCCGAATTTCCCTCACAGAGTCTACAAGTTAGATAAAGCTTTGTACGGTCTTCATCATGCACCCAGGAACCGGTATGAAACTTTATCTATGTTTCTACTACAGAATGGGTAGCCTCGAGAGGAAATAGATCAGGCATTGTTCCTAAAGTGAAAAGAACAAGACTTGTTAGTAGTTCAAGTCTATGTGGATGACATAATTTTTGGCTCCACAAACATCTAACTTTGCAAAGAGTTTGAAACTCTCATGCAATAAAATTCCAAATGAGTTCAATGGGAGAGCTTATATTCTTCCTTGGTCTTCAAGTTAAACAATTAGATGAAGGAATTTTTATCAACCAGAGCAAGTATGTCAATCAGATATTAAAAAAATACAATATGTCAGATTGCACATCCAGCAAGACACCATTTGCAACTGGATTGAAGTTTGGACTCGATCCAGAAGGAACATCAGTTGATCAGAAACTCTACAGACCAATGATAGGCTCACTGATGTACCTAACAACAAGCAGACCAGACATCATGTATGCAGTATGCATGTGTGCCGGATACCAAGCAGATCCAAAAGAATAACACATAAATGCTGTAAAGAGAATCTTCAAATATTTAAAAGGCAAACCAGCTCTTGGGCTATGGTATCCAAAAGATGGAGATTTTTCTTTATATGCCTACATGGACAAAGATTATGGTGGATGCAACAGCAACAGAAAATCCACTACAGGAGGTTGTCAGTTTCTTGGATCAAGATTGATCTCCTAGCAGTGCAAGAAACAAACAAATGTCTCTTTTTCAATAGCTGAAGCAGAATACATAACTGCTTCTGCATGCTGTTTTCAAGTGCTTTGGATTCAAAACCAAGTGCTTAATTATGGCTTTAATTTTCTTCAAACACCTATACACATTAACAATTCTGCTATCATGTTTATCACTGACAATCCAATTCAACATTCAAAAACCAAACACATAGATATAAGATATGACTTTCTGAGAGATTGCTCAGAAAAGGGTCTGATAAAGTTGATCAAAGTCCATACCGACAATCAATTGGCTGACCTGTTTACCAAACCATTTGATTCACCAAAATTTGAATTTCTGGTTCAGTCACTTGGTATGATCAACTATGAATAAAACAAATAATGTTTTCAAAACATTAATTTCAAACAAGCTTGATTTTGTCAAAGTCCAAATTAAACATCAACAAGCATCTTTCAAAATCAAGATATAAACAAACATTCATGTTTTCTTATAATCAAGCATCTTGAATCACATATACCACTCATGAGAAATGATAGTACACTAGCTCAATCTTCACTTAGGTCATTTTCCACTAATAAAGGCTGATAGTACTTTGTTTGATATGTGGATAGTCTCAGCATGGGACACCTAACATCAAATACAACAGTGAAGAACTAAATTCTCATGATTGGGTGGTCAACAACACATCTTGGTTTATGGTAAGCATTGATCTATCCAACATAGGTTGCTTGTAAAGTAACTACAATACACCAAGTGAAACAGTTTATAACTTGCTCAATCATACAAGTGTCTCGTCTGTTATGATTTTCATAGACCTGGCATACACCAAGGAATTCTTTGTTGTGCTAAGCACAGACCTATATGACCTAAATCATGATCCAAAAACATTCCCAATGAGGAACACATCCATCTTGTATGAACATTCAATAAACTCTTTTAGACTACATTCCTTGTGAATGAATCAAAAGAATCCCAAAGAGGATCACCTTCCAAAGTGAAGAGAAAAAGAATCCCAATGAGGATCAAACAACATGGATCAAATTGAGCATTTATACTCCTAAGTAGCTAGGTCTCAAGTATTGAAAGTGCTTTCTAGCATATCTTGAGAAGGGTTGTTCTAAACATACAATCAGATGTGGGGTACATACAACTCATATAAATCAACTGAAAACATGATAATCACCCACTGTTTCAATCAATCATTAATACCATGCATGAGTTTAAGTGGATCAAAATATCAACAATTAACATTGTATTATTCTATGTCTATTCTCAAAAACATTCAAACAGCTCGGTGAGAATTTAAGACTAGTATAATCTCATGTTATGTGCAAATGATTCATGTTCAAACATGAAAATCATTCATTTATTAGTTAGATAAGGCATTATCTTTCTAACTTTTATCAAGCAAGCAATCAATTGGACTTTGTTAATTTCCATTCGAACACATACAAATTTTTATTATTTTATAAAAGGTTTTTATAAATATGCAAAAAATTTTGGGGGAGAAAGAAATATCAAAGACAGCAGAATAAGTAATATATGCATAATCATACAGTTTTTAAAATTCGAAATTTTCTAAATTTTGAGTTTTAAATAAAGTCAAGTCAACCAAGCACCCAAACACCACAATTTGATACATATACATATGTACAATATGGCATAATATTGCTTGTGAGTGATATCTTAACATCCATATATTGGTCATGTTAAAATTTTAACAAACAAAACTTTGAACATCTGTTGTCACAGCGGACATACAAACATACATCCGCTGTAGCTACAGTACCATCATAACACGCAAAATACATGAAGTTTATATAGCGGACAAAACAAACATACATCAACTATGCACTAGTGAACATACATGTGTTCACAGCATATGATGTTGGTAAGGCAATCGCTGTGAATATAGTATCATTCCATAGCACATGACTAACATAAGTCATCCGTTGTAGAAACAGGACAAGTGTACACAACGTATGTACACAGGTAAAACATATGCTATACATCATCATCAAGTGATCATAGCGCATGACAATAAGTCATCCAATGTGAATTTACCTTGAACAATCCAAGTTTTCACAACGCATGAACATACAACAAAAAAGTGTCCACATCGCATGACCAAGTAGTCATCTTCTGTGAACATAAGTAAATCAATCAGAGTCCACGACGCATGACCAAGCAGTCACCCGTTGTACGCACAGTACAACATCCAAAGGGTTGGTTATCCACAGTGGACAGCTAATCATCCACAGCGGATAGCTGATAGACATAGGATTAATTATGTAATTCTTATGGGTAGTTCAGTAATTGTATAGGCTATAAATAGCATATTACCCTAATCCTTTGTAAGCTTTTGAACTATCAATACAATCAAGCAGTTATTATCATACAATCACTAGCAATCACTAGTAATCATACACACACTCACTGATATCATAGCATTATTCATGGGTTTCCGCACTATGATTATTGTTTGTTGAAATCAAATATAACAATCTGTTGTTATATCTTGTTTGAGAGATTTAAAAAGATCCTTGGGGGAATCAACTTGTTTCTGTTCTTATTGTTCATCAAGTTAATAATCCGCATTTGTTGATTTCATCAGGCGGTATTAGAGCCTTGGCTCAAATCATACACTGATTTCCGATCCTCTCATTCAACAATATGATATCTGCGGTTCATTAGCTTCAAAACATACATTTCGAGCTAAATATCATCTTAAACACCTTTTCTACATCAAACATTCATCAAATGCTTAAAACATGATTTCTTAATCTGTTTTTGTGCATTGTGAAGAAGATTCTGTATGTTTAAAGCTCAAAACATCATTCATACACGATTTTCAAACGTGTTCATCGCAAAACTCTGTAAACCTCGTCGGGTTCTAAGGGTATTCGGATAAAACAGTACACGGTTATAGTTCTATCCAGTTTTCATCAAACAAACACTCATTTGAATACTTTGAATTCATTCATTGTATTTAAACATCATATTTGATTTGTTCATCACTCAAAACAGGCGATTAATCTTCTACAAACAACAAACCGATTGTTGTTTTGTTCAAGTTTTCATAGCCGCTAACAAACCCTAGGATAAACCCTAGTTTTTGTTCATACATATCCTTCAAAAATCTACGGTGATTTTTGTTGGTTTATCATCAAAATCAAAGAAGGAACATAATCTTCTTTGAATTTTCTGAATAAGTTACTTTTTGATCCAAAAAGTTAACTTTTAAAATTTTTTTTTGTGTTTTTAGGGTTTTGACTTCCATTGACTGACATCATTAAAAAGTTGACATTCCCTTAACATAATATTCCTTTCTTTTCACTAAGATTTGATAGGGACTTAATATTGGACATTAATTAATTTGAAAATAAAATTAATTAATTTTCTTTATTCGGTAAAAAACAAACACACTAACAAACAAATTCTTGTGACTTTAGGATAAAAGAAAATTTTAGCACCGAGCTAAAATTATTAAACAAATTTGACTAAAAAATGTTAAGTTAAAAAATTAACAAATATGTCTGATGAAATTTCAGGAACAAACACCGATCTCAAACCACCAAGACTCAAGAAAAAAGCTGATTTCAAATAGTGGAAAATAATGTTAAGAAATTGGATAATTTTCCAAGACCTGGACCTATGGACATCCATATCTAAGGGACCCTTCATACCTGTGACTCTTGGGACTGATTACAACATACAGAAACCAGTAAGCTTGAAAAATATAGCTGGTGATGACCTAAAGCGGGTCTAAACAGACATGAAAGCATACAGCATAATGGCAATGACTTTGTCATTTGAAGTTTTAACATGGGTTGAAAATTTCAAAACAGCATATGAACTATGGAAGGTACTTCACACCATGTGTGAAGGAAGTGAGGAAATCAAGAAAGAAAAATTAAGGACCCAGTATGAAACCTTTCACCATGTTTAGGGAGAATCAATTCCATAAGAGCTTTACAGATTTGTATAGTTGGTAAATGAGATGATTGTCTACGGTCTCAAGTATGAATCTATGGAGATCAACAAAAAGATGTTGCATACACTGCCAGAGAGCTAGACTCAATCAGCCTCTCTGATGAAAGCAACATTGGATCTTGAAGCATCGTCCCTAGATGCTCTAGCTGCTAAAGTTACAGCGTTAAAACTAGACAAAAGATCCAGGAATAACAGCACAATCAGACACGTAGAATCCTACAAGTTCAAGGAACTACAACAAACAAACAGTGCATTTTTGACATGCATTGGAGAAGATGAAGATGAAGAATTTTTAGATACAAATTAAACCTCCTTCTTCTCAGCCCCTAAATCATCCAGTACCAAACAGAAGTCTAAAAAGACTGGTGTTCATGCTTCCTATGAAGCAACACCACAAAGCAAACATAATCCTCACACATCCAGTTCTAGCAAACAACAACAGCCAAACAACCAACACATGCATAAATGTGAGAAACCCATAGATGCCCTCACTATCATTTTACAAAGTGAAGAGCATAAAGCAGCCTATGCAGCTTTCTCAACTAGCTTTGAAGCATACTTGGATGCAAGTCTCACACCATCTCAAATCATCCAACAGGACCTGGATGAGTTACCACTAGACATAGTTGAAGAAATGGATCTTAAGTTGTCACACCCTCAAAATCCGCGAGCGGGGTTTTACCGCGAGGCGCGTGACATACCAGGATCTCAGTCATTAGTTACCAAGAACGACTCTATATGATTAATAAACAAAACCAGAGTTAACGTTTAAAATACTGCGGAAGCGTTTTTAAAACAGAAAACCCAAAACAAGTAGTATGTAAAGAGAATGCGCAAAACATACGCGCCCCAAACACAAATGTTTAATATGAAAATAATCCCAAATTTGTAAACAAACAAATGTAGACAACTCAACGATGCTGGTGTGCGTGCTCCTAGGCAACTGGCAACCTTAACCTGAGAATAGCATACTAAACAAGTCAACACATGGTTGGTGAGTTCAAGAGTTTGCGTTAAAATATAAACCAATCAACAGTTTCCAGAGCATAAGTAGTGTATTGCAATAGATAGCTAGTCTATTAACATAAAAATATTAATCATAGTGATTTCGCGATCGAAGCTGACTGTGTTACGTTTGTTGCCTCCCGTCACGACTTACCAGATCGTGACGAATATATGTTAGGACAAAATTGCACCCGTATGACCTCGAGTCACACAGGTGGGGCTCGTCAGACCCAGTAGTACTACCCAAAATTTCCCCGCTATTCAATATTAACAATCCGAAAGTGTGAGGACTTTTCCATGGTAAACAGCACTATATCAATATTATACACACTCATATATAAAAGCGTTTGTGATCAACAGTATGCTATCTCCCCCAAAAGAGATTATGTAAAATGAGTGGGGCAAGAACTCACCTGATACGCGCAAGAATTAACTTAGAGCTTAACTTGAAAGAAAGAGGGAAAGACAACCTTCAAAGGTCACCTAGAATACAAGAGTACATAAGCACGTGTATACAGAATCAACATGAAACCCTTAGTGCTCTACAAACCAAGGAACTCAAGGTTTAAGAAAGACAAGACACATTTGACCCAGTTGACCCGTTTGACCCGTTGGTGACATTATAGGTGATAACTCGTTAATACTAACACAACAGCATATCATACATGTTCACATACAACTTGATTACATATAGCACTTCATTAACCACTTGTACCAACTAGATCATCATACAACTAGATATCACACAAGTCATGCGAATCACAACAGGCCAAAACAGGTAACAAGCCAAATCAACATCCCTATAACCTAAACAACACATTTCATCACCTTGGAAACCATCCATGAACACACTAGCATGATCCTAATATCCCAAACATGCTCAAATCATCCAATTCAAGGATTTGCACAATTAAAGTTTCCCTTTTGGGAAAGTTCATCCCAAATTCATCAAACTCACACTACATTCATGAATTCATCAATTATATACCAATTCAAGTCCATGACAACATCTAAACATGATCAACAACACCTAATCATCATGATTCATCAACATTCAACACCACAAGTTACTATTTTTAGCAATGTATGAACCATAACACATCTTCTTGATTTTCAATTGTTCATATCATCAACTTAGCATCTAATCATCATCACAAACACATCCATAACATTCATACATCATCCAATCATCAATTCATGCAAAATAAAGTTACTATTATTAGTAACCTACGAACAATGTATCAAAATCATAGCTTTCTTGCAAAATCGACGTTAACTAGCATATATACAATCCAACTAACATAATAACAACATCAAACAACCAACATTCAACATCCAATTTGATCCAACATCGCCTCAAACTCTCGGCCAAGATGATCATATGAACAAACAACCAAAATCCAAACTTTCTTGCATAATCAACGTTAACTAGCATCAATACAACCTAACTAACATCATAACATCACCAAACAACCAAGGATTTAACGTTCAATTGCAGATTTTCGAACTAGGGTTCGGCCACCATGAAAAACCATCAAAAACATGTAAAAATCTAACCTTTAAACGTGTAATGGCTTGCAATAGATGATTCTAACTTGTTGTGATGCTTGAAATCGGTCCAAAATCGAATGGAATTGCTTGTTCTTGATGAAAACCGAAGTGTGTGTGTGTGTTTGAAGGTGTCGCGGCCGAAAGGGTGATTAGGGTTAGAGTTTTGATTTTTATTTTATTTAATAATCCATAATTACCCTTTTAACCCTTATAATTTGTATTTTATAAAAAATTAAGCTTTTACACACTCCTTTAAAATGTTTTTAACTAGAATAATAATATATAAACTAGTAGTAGCAATTATATGTATTATTTTTACAAGCTACAAAATTTACAAAGTAAATACACACGTTTCCACGTTACGCGATAAAATTACAGTTAACATTTAAATCACATAAGCATAACTTAATAATCACATTGTTAACTTAATTATCATCAATTTAACATTACTGATTATTGTTAAGTCACCAACGTTCAACGACAACTAGTGTGTGCTCCCGACACGTGTATGCAAGACTTAACGGAACTAACGGAGTTTGGTAACGGAAAATTACCGGATGTCACATAAGTGGTCTTTGGCAATGATTGCCTATAGATCAAAAAGGTTTCTTCAGAGAAATAGGGGATTGAGCATGGACAAGAAAACCAAAAGTTGTTTTGATAAAACGAAGGTAAGATGCTACAACTATCAATTGTATGGTCATTTCTCAAGAGAATGCCAATAACCACGAGTTGACAGAAACAACAATCAGCCATAAGCATCTAGCAGCTACCATTCAAACAGACAAATCCCACCTTTAATTAGTATTCCAGCTGCACCAACTCCACCTCAAATCACACAATACAGTCCAAATCAACACTCCAAATCATCAGCAATGATTATCAAACAAGATGGTGAGTGTGATTGGAGTATGTATGAGGCTGAGATCCAATCTCCTGATCATGCACTCCTGGCAAAGATAGCTGATAAGATCTCAGAAATCTAGAAAGAGGTAAGGGATAACCTCTATACACAAGCATGCATTGATGAAGTCAACAGATACAAAGAACATGCAGACAAACTTTCCAAGAAAGTAATTAAAACAAACATTTTAAATAAAAGTCTAAAATTTGAACAAAAACAATATGGAGTAAAAATTCTTTCATTACAGAATGATTTGGACAAATTAATGTCTGAAAAGTTAACACTAGTAGTTCAAGTAGAGCAACTCTCTGAATCTTTGACTTTATAGAAAACCATACAGGCTGAAACTAAAGTGAAACTTCAGAAATTTCAGGTGAGCAATAAGAAGTTTGAAGAACTTCTTGCTCGGCAAAGGGCATTCAAAGACCCTTCAGGTTTAGGATATAATAAGGTTAACCCACCTTATAATGACAATTATGATCCTTTACCTGACTCCATGACAAACACACAGGGTCAGTCTCTTGACCCATATGACCGGACTAATGATTCAAAACAATCATCATCATCATCATCAAAATCATCATTAATATCAAAAACACCTTTGATAAAATTTGTAAAAAGTCAAGCACCTACACACATCAAACCAACAGATTTTTATCAAGGAGAAAATAATGAAGTTGACGAACAAACAACAGATGAAGATGATGTTGATCTTTTGTATGATGAGTCGAATCAACCAATTACTAAAACTACAAAAGTTTCAAGTGTGGTTGATACACCAACTAAACAAACAAAGTACACAAAAGGTTTTGACATCTGCTCTGGTGGAAGAAAAGCTGGATCTTCCACTGCCTCTCCTATTCAAACAAGCAAAGGGAAAGGCAAAGCTCCCATTCAGCAAAAACAAGCAACTGTAACTTTTTACTTACCTTTAAAATCAAATTTAAAATCAAAAGTTATAAACAAACAAAGCAAAGCAAATCTCCCATACAGTGAATGGTGTGATCAACACACTCACACCACTAAAAAATGTAAATATGGTAAATATTGCAAGTACTGTAACATGAACAATCATACTACTGAAACATGCCATTTTCACAATTATTGTTCAATTTGTGGAAGAAACAATCATAGCATTGCAAACTATTTTTTCAATATGAAAAACAAAAAAGCAAAACAAATAGCCTAAAGTTGAGAAATCAATTGAGAAGCAGACAGTTGTTCCAAACAAGAACAAAGGAGGAGCACCAAGACAAACTCCTCATCAAAAAGTTATTTTAAATAATGATAAAACTTTTTATGACAACTTTAAACAACCAAACAGGAGACATAAGCCTCAAAACAGACAACCATCAGACATTGGCACTCAAATGAGAAGAGCTCAAAGTACTTCTCCCGACATAGCCAAAAACATCCAAAGAAAATCGAGTGTGCCTAGATTTTCCAAACCATAAGACAATGCCACTATAGAAGAAATATATGTTATGGGAAAAAACAAAAAACCCAAGACCATCTTGGCTTGGGTTGCACCATCTAACTAATTTCTTTGATTTTACAGGGACATCAAAGAAGGCCTGACAACATCTGGTATGTTGATAGAGGATGTTCCCATCACATGACTGGAAATTGTTCCCTCCTTTGGGATTTTAAAAGAAAACATGGAGGAAATGTTGCCTTTGGAGGAGATAAGACAAGTGGAAAGATAACTGGTGAAGGAAAAGTATCAAATGGATTGATTAGCTTTGAAAATGTCAACTACTGCTCCAACCTCTAGTTCAATCTTCTCAGCGTATCCCAAATCTGTGATAAAGGATATGCCACCTTATTTGACTCCAACAACTGCTACATCCTCAAGACGGGTTTTCAAATACTTGAAGATTGTATCCTTTTGAAAACACCCCTTCATAACAACATATACATTGTTGATATGAATAATGTTTCAACATCAACCCCTGAAACATGTTTACTATCAAAAGCATCAGAAGATATTTCCCAATTATGGCACAGATGTTTAGGACATTCAAATTATAACAGAATGAATCAAATTCTAAAAGGTGACTTAGTAATAGGTTTACCACAAAAAGAATTCTTCTGTACAGACCACTACACTGCATGTCTGAAAGATAAACAACACAGAGTATCCCATAAGTCAAAATTGGTAAACTCAAACAACACACCACTCAAATTGACTCACATGGGACCTTCTTGGTCCAACAAACATCCTTAGTATAGTAAAGAAGCAATACTGTCTTGTTATAGTAGATGATTACTCAAGATTCACATGGGTTTTCTTTCTACTACATAAGTCAAAAACATCAGAAATCATCAAATAATTTATCACTAAAATTGAGAATCAATTGAATCTTAAAGTTAAATGTTTAAGAAGTGATAATGATACTAAATTTAAAAATGACTCTATTTCTTCTTTTTGTGCAGAGAAAGGAATCAGTCATCAATTCAGTGTAGAAAGCACTCCTAAGCAAAATGGAGTTGCTGAAAGGAGGAACAGAACATTAATAGAAGCTGCAAGATCAATGCTAGCTGACTCTCTATTACCCATATCTTTTTGGGCTGAAGCAATCAATACAGCTTGCTACATTCAAAACAGAACATTGATCATCAAAGAACATTCCAAAACACCATATGAATTAATGTTTAAAAGAAAACCTTTTATTGGATTTCTTAAAGCGTTTGGATGTTCAATTTCAATATTAAACACCAGAGAAGAATTATATAAGTTTGCTCTAAAAGCAGATGATGGATTTTTTATTGGATACTCAGGAAGCTCCAAAGCTTACCGAGTATAAAATCTAAGACTGAACATAGTGGAAGAAACCACAGATGTTGCTTTTAATGAACACTCTTTCACTAAAAAAGTCATTGGATCAGACTAGTTGTTTGATATTGACTCATTAACAAAATCATTTGACACATCTTACTTTGATGTTTCAGGAACCAAGGATGACAATGAGTATCCCATGGTTCCACCAACAACCATAGATGTTCCTTTAACTGCTGATCCTCTAAGGAAAAGAAACATTAAACCTTCGAGTACCACAGTTTCAAATCCTCCAGAACAAACAAACACATCAAAAGGAACATCATCAAACACACCATCTTCATCGACACCTATGACCACCCAACCACAACATCCAACCACAGTTGAAGAAGATGATGACTATCATTCATTACCTGCTGCACATCATGAAGATGAATTCTTAGATTTCTTTCATGATTTACCACAAACATTCAATGAAACCACACAGCCAGATAAACAAACAACCACAAATACCCTTGCTCATCCATCAACCCCCAACCAAACAATCACTAATCTTGATTCAACCATCCCTATTGACTAGATTACAACAACCAGAGTTCATAAAGATCATCCTATAGAAAACATCATTGGTGACCTCAACACCACTTTGACATGAAGTCAATCTGACACAGCAAACATTTTCTTGCACTCCTGCTTCCTATCCTTAACTGTAGTAAAACACATCACAGAAGCACTTAAAGACAATAGTTGGATAGAAGCAATGCAAGAAGAATTACAGCAATTCAGAAAGTAAGAGCTGTGGAAGCTGGTTGATCTACTTGAAGGTCAATACGCCATTGGCATAATATGGCTCTTCAAAAACAAAGCATACGATAGAGGAATTGTCATAAGAAACAAAGCAAGGCTAATTGCCCAAGGATATACTCAAGAGGAAGGCATTGATTATGATGATGTCTTTGCTCCAGTAGCTAGACTTGAAGCCATCCGAGTGTTCCTTGCATATGCCTCATCCAAAAACTTCATAGTTTTCCAAATGGATGTCTAGTGCGCATTCCTATATGGAAAGATAGATGAAGAGGTATATGTTGCTCAACCACCAGTGTTTGAAGATCCGGATTTCCCTCATAGAGACTACAAGTTAGATAAAGCTTTGTACGGTCTTCATCAAGCACCTAGGAAGTGGTATGAAACTTTATCTAAGTTTCTACTACAAAATGGGTACACCCGAGGGAAAATAGATCAGGCATTGTTCTTAAAATGAAAAGAACAAGACTTGTTAGTAGTTCTAGTCTATGTGGATGACATAATTTTTGGCTCCACAAATATCCAACTTTGCAAAGAGTTTGAAACTCAGATGCAATCAAAATTCCAAATGAGTTCAATGGGAGAGCTTACATTCTTCCTTGGTCTTCAAGTTAAACAATCAGATGAAGGAATTTTTATCAACCAGAGCAAGTATGTCAATCAGATATTAAGGAAATACAATATGTTTGATTGCACATCTAGCAAGACACCATTTGCAACTGGATTGAAGTTTAGACCCAATCCAGATGGAATATCAGTTGATCAGAAACTCTATAGATCAATGATAGGCTCACTGATGTACCTAACAGCAAGCAGACCAGGCATCATGTATGCAGTATGCATGTATGCCAGATAACAAGCAGATCCAAAGGAATAACACTTAAATGCTGTAAAGGCAAACCAGCTCTTAGGCTATGGTATCCAAAAGATGGAGATTTTTCTTTATATGCATACATAGACAGTGATTATGGTGGATGCAACAGCAATAGAAAATCCACTCTAGGAGGTTGTTAGTTTCTTGAATCAAGATTGATCTCCTGGCAGTGCAAGAAAAAATAAATATCTCTGTGTCAATAGCTGAAGAAGAATACATAGCTACTTCTGCATGCTATTCTCAAGTGCTTTGGATTCAAAACCAAAATGCTTTTTTATGGCTTTAATTTTCTTCAATCACCCATACACATTGACAATTTTGCTGCCATGTTTATCACTAAAAAAATCCAGTTCAACATTCAAAAACCAAACACAAAGATATCAGATATCACTTTCTGAGAGGTTGCTCAGAAAAAGGTCTGATAAAGTTGATCAAAGTCCATACCAACAATCAATTGGCTGACCTATTTGCCAAACCATTTGATTCACCAAAATTTGAATTTCTGGTTCAGTCACTTGGTATGATCAACTATGAATAAAACAAGTAATGTTTTCAAAACATTAATTTGAAACAAGCTTGATTTTGTCAAAGTCCAAATTAAACAACAACAAGCATCTTTCAAAATCATGATATCAACCAAATATTCATCTTTTCTAATAATCAAACATCTTGAATCACACATACCACTCATGAGAAATGATAGTACCCTAGCTTATTCTTCACTTGAGTCATTTTCCACTAATAATGACTGACAGTACTTTGTTTGATATGTGGATAGGCTCAGCATGGGACACCTAACATCACATGCCATAGTGAAGAACTAAATTCTCATGATTGTGTGGTCAACAACACATTTTGGTTTATGGTAAGTATTGATCTATCCAACATAGGTTGCTTGTAATGAAACTAAAATACACCAAGTGAAACAGTTTATAAACTCTTCAATCATACAAGTGTCTCCCTTGTTATGATTTTCATAGACCTGGAGTACACCAAGGCATTCTTTGTTGTGCTAAGCACAGACCTGAATGACCTAAATCATGATCTAAAAAGATTCCCAATAAGGAACACATCCATCTTTGATGAACAATCAATAAAGTCTTCTAGACTACATTCCTTGTGAATGAATCAAAAGAATCCTAAAGAGGATCACCTTCCAAAGTGAAGAGAAAAAGAATCCCAATGAGGATCAAACAACATGGATAAAATTGAGCATTTATACTCCTAAGTAGCTAGGTCTTACGTATTGAAAGTGCTTTCTAGCATATCTTGAGGAGGGTTGTTATAAACATACATTCAGATGTGGGGTACATATAACTCATATCAATCAACTAAAAAACATGATAATCACTCACTGTTTCAATCAATCTGAGATGAAGGAACTGATGGTTTAGTTGCAAGAGTTTTTGGACAAAGGGTTCATTGGACCGAGTATCTCTCCTTGGGGTGCTCCGGTCTTGTTTGTAAAGAAGAAGGAAGGTAGTTTGAGGATGTGCATCGACTACCAAGAGTTAAACAAGTTGACCGTGAAGATCTGGTATCCGTTACTGAGGATTGATGACTTATTTGATCAACTCCAAGGTGTCAGTTGGTTCTCGAGGTTAGATCTCCGATCTGGTTACCATCAGTTGAAGGTGAAGGAACAAGATATCCCTAAAACAACTTTTCGCACAAGTTATGGACACTACAAGTTTCTCGTTATGTCTTTTGGTCTAACTAACCTGCCAGCTACCTTTATGGATTTGATGAACCGAGTGTGTCGGCTGATGTTTGATAAATCAGTGATTGTGTTTATCAATGATATCCTGATTTATTCAAAGAGTGAAGAAGAGTATGCCGGTAACATTAGTGAGGTATTGGAGACACTTAGAAGAGAGAAGCTGTATGCTAAGTTCTCCAAGTGCGCTTTCTGGTTGCGCGAGGTTCAGGTTTTGGGTCATGTGGTAAATTCCGAAGGGATCATGGTAGACCCGAAAAAGGTGAAGGCGGTGATGCAATGGAAGACTCTAAAAACACCATCCAAGATCCGTAGTTTCTTGGGTTTGGCAGGCTACCATAGGAGATTCATTCAAGACTTTTCTAAGATAGCCTCACTATTGACCAAGCTGACCCGCAAGGATGTAAAGGTTGTATGGGGTCTGGAACAGGAGAACGCTTTTGAGGAGTTAAAGACAAGATTGACTCAAGCTCCTATCTTGACGTTACCTGAAGGGAATAAAGACTTGGTGGTCTATTCAGATGCTTCTTATTCAGGATTGGGTTGCGTGCTGATGCAACGGGGAAGGGTTATAGCCTATGCGTCCTGACAGTTGAAAATCCATGAGGCTAATTACCCTACTCATGACTTGGACCTAGCGGCTTTGGTCTTTACATTGAAGATTTGGAGGCACTACTTGGACGAAGTGCACTATCTTCACTGACCATAAGAGCTTGAAATGCTTCTTTGAGCAGAAGGACCTCAATATGAGGCAAAGGAGGTGGTTAGAGTTGATCAAGGATTATGATTGTGAGATCCACTACCATTCAGGCAGGGCCAACGTAGTGGCGGATGCCCTTAGCCAAAAGGAGAGACCCAAGCCAATCCGGGTGAAAGCTTACCAGTTGGTGATGACCTCCGATGTAATGACACTGGTAAAGGAATTTCAAGATAAGGAGTTGAAGGAAGACAAAATCAACTTCAAAAGAATGAAACGTCTAGTCTCGGAGTTGGGTGAGAACACTTTCGACGGGCAGATGTGGATCCCTCGTTATGGAGACCTATGGGGGAAAATCATGGATGAAGCTCATAAGACTTGATACTCTATTCATCCCGGTGCTACAAATATGTATCATGATATGTAGAAAGATTATTGATGGCCGGGTATGAAGCGCAATGTAGTGGAGTATGTGAGCAAGTCCCTTACTTGCTTGCAAGTGAAGGCTGAGCATTAAAAGCCATACGGGAAGATCCAACCTTTGGATATACCCGAGTTGAAATGGGAACACATAACCATGGACATCATTACGAGGTTACCATGTACGACAAGGGGTACGATGCTATATGGGTGATAGTTGACCGTTTCATGAAGAGTGCTCACTTTTTACCGCTCTGCTAGACGTATTCCTTTGAGAGGTTGGCGGACCTGTTCATCAATGACATTGTGACTCGTCATGGTGTACCGGTGTCTATAGTGTCTAACCGTGACACTCGGTTTACATCTAAGTTTTGGAAGAGATTCCATAATGAGATGGGTACGCGACTACACATCATTACAGCTTATCATCCTCAGACAGATGGTTAGTCAGAGAGAACCATACAGACGCTTAAGGATATTCTCCGAGCATGTGTTATTAATTTTGGAGGAAGTTGGGACGAACACTTACCGTTAGTTGAATTTTTATACAACAATAGTTATCATGCCAGCATTGGTATGCCACCATATGAGATGCTATACGACAGGAAGTGTAGAACGCCTGTATGTTGGGGTGACATCGGACAGAAAGAGTTGGGGAGCGTTGAAGTGATAGATGCTACGACTGAAAAGTTGGAGAAGATCAAGGCCTTTATGAAGGCGGAAAAAGATAGGCAAAAGTCGTATGCAGACAAGAGGTGTAGACCTATTGAATTCAAGGTGGGTGATAGAGTTATGCTGAAGGTTTCACCTTGGAAGTGGGTCATTTGGTTTAGAAAGCGGGTTAAGCTGAGCTCGAGGTATATAGGACCTTTTCGGATTATTGCTCGAGTAGGAGAGGTGGCCTATAGGTTGGAGCAACCAGATGAGTTAAGTGAAATTCATCTAACATTCCATGTATCTCATCTAAGAAAGTGCTTAACCGGTGAGGATATGATTGTGCCATTGGAGGATATTGAGGTGGATGAACGGATCAATTATGTGGAGCAACCGGTGGCCATCATTGACAGAAAAGAGAAGAGGCTGCGGAATAAAGTGGTTCCACTGGTGCGAGTGCAGTGGAGGCACAGGAAGGGATTCGAGTCTACGTGGGAGACCGAGGAAAAGATGAGACAACATTATCCACAGCTGTTCGAGGAGTGATAGGTTTAGGGGATGAAACCTATATAAGGGGGGTGGACTTGTAACACCCAAAAATTTTTATAAAAAAAGAAAAGAAAAGAAAAGAGAAGTATAAAGAAAGAATAGTGAAATAATCCAAGTTAAGGAGTTAAAGTTATGCAAGAGGCAAACTTTATTATAATTATGTTTAAAAAGTGGGCATGGCCGCCCACTCTTCCTGCTCACCTACTGCTTCGGCTGCAAAAGTAAAAGAACAGAGAGCTTCCATCGGTTTTCTAGAGAGAAGAAGAAGAAGATCATCTAGAAGGTAAGATTTTGTGTGTTTTTTTCGGTTTTAGTTGGGTTTTCAGCTTGTGGACCGAGCCTTATGTGTTCCTCTGTGTTCGGTTGGGTGTTTTTGGTGTGTTTAGGTGTCTGAACTCCAAGTGCTCTTGAGTTTGGAGGAGTTTTACTCGAAGGCTGCTGTAGGTGAGTTCTAGATCCGTGGTTTTTCTGTTTTAAACTTGTTTTGAAGTTGAAATGCATATAAATTTTCATTTGACAATTTTCAATATGCTGAACCGTGTGTTATGTGGATGTGTGTGTTTGTGAATGCTTTGACCGGATTATGTTGTTGTATGCTTGTTTTATGTGCTTAGTATGCAAGATTTGGGCTAAGAATATGTTAGGATGATGATCAGGAACTAAAATTACTATAAGTTAGAGCTGGGATAGTACCCATGCGCCCAAACTGCCCATGCGCCCAAGTGTTTGCTCATGCACCTAAGTTTCCCATGCGCCCAAGTACCCATGCCTCCGCATAGTACTCGTGTGCCTGCATAGTTCCTATGTGCCTAAGTCTTTTTGCCCACACCTAAGTGTTTGCCCATGCGCCTAAGTTTCCCATGCGCCCAAGTACCCATGCGCCTGCACAGTACTGATGCGCCTGCATAGTACCCATGCGCCTAAGTTTTTTCCCATGCGCCTAAGTTTTCCCCATGCGCCCAAGTGTTCCCATGCGCCGAACTATCCGTGCACATAGTGCTCATGCGCCTAAGTTGACTTAGAATTTTTCTGAAATTTTGGGAAAAATGGAAATTTATGATTAAGTTCTGGAATGTTTTGGTGGGTTATGTTTGTTAATGTTATGCATGTTTGTGGCCTGTTATTGATGTTCCTTATTATGTACTATTACGTGACTTTACGTGGTGTGTTAATGCTCTTGTACATAAAGTATTATCATAAAAGAAGCAGAAGATTAAAGATAATGAAAAGTGGAACATAACGAATGAATGAAAGTCTTGCAAGAAAATTTAAAGAGTTTCACAACTCAATGAAGGGTTGTTAGCTCAACTGTGTGCAATGTAGCATGCGATCTTGGCTAACCCATGAGGGTGTACACACAAGGGGGTCAGTCTTGGTGACTGATCCATACGTGTGAAAAGAGATCCTTGTCGCTTAACCCCAAGACTGAGGTGGCTTCGTGCCTAATGATGGGGTATGGCTTATGACTTGATCTAGATAGAAGTTAAAGATAATGATAAAGTGCGAAATGAATGACTATGAATGATGATAAATGATAAGAATGATATTATCAAGATGTATGTATGTTGTGTGATCATGAATGAAAGTAAAGGAAAGGTTTTTACTAAAGGTAAAGTATTTTGTTATATAAAACTAGAACTCACTCAACAACGCTGAGTTTTATGCATTTTCAGTTGGCAGGTAGTTTGTTGCTGTGGATGGCACGAGGGTGAAGCTACTTGGTGGGAAAAGAATGGCATCCATCTCATGCAATAATAATGATGTTGTTTTGTAATACAACTAAGTGAAATTTTGTAATCTTTTAAACGATGATGTATTACTTGGCAAATGTATTTATTAAAGCATGAAATGGTTTTTGATGAATTATTCCGCTGCAATATTTATTTACTTAATAAATCCTAATATGTTTTGATATAAATGAGGTTGTGATTGACCAACTGTAGGGTTCCCGGGAACGGGGCCTTACATTAATCTGGTTAGGTCAGCTATCTCAAATCTGTTGAAGCAAACTAGTTGATTCCTTGAGTAGACTACTTTTCCAGCTGCTAATCTAGTGATGAAGTATGTGTCTTTCTTCTAATCTTATTACCACTACAGTATTGGATCATTGTAACACCCGAAAATTTATTAAGAAAAGAATAAAGAAAAAAGGAGAAGTTGCAAAAGTAGAGGGGCTAAAGTGTACAAAGGACAAAACATTATTATTTTATGATTAAAAGAAGCATGGCCGCCCACTATCACCTTTCTACCCACTCTCTCTCGGCTGCAAAAAGGGAAAAGAAGAAAAGAGAAGTGTTTGATAGAAGAAGAAAAAGAAGAAGACCTACTTGAAGGTGAGTTTTCATGTGTTTTGTTCGGTTTCAGCTGAGCTTTCAGCTTCAGGACCGATTCTTATATGATCTTTTGTGTTCGGTTTTGTGTTTTGGTGTGTTTAGGCATTTAAACTCCAGATTGCTCTCGGGTTTGGAGGAGTTTTACTCGAAAGCAGTAGAGGTGACTTCTAGATCCCCTCGTTTAAATGTTTTCTGCTTATTTGGGGCTGGTATGCATATGTAACTGGTATTTTTTGAAACAAGATACGATTTTTCATGTATGATGCGGACAATTATGATGATATGGTTATGTTATGTGATTCTTTTGTTGATCGTTTAAAGTTCATGATGTTTTAAGTGTTAGACTGATAGATCTAAGATGTGTTCATGTTAGAATGATGATTGGGAAATGTAATGGCATAAGTTGCATTGCAGGTTAGTTTTTATGTTCATCTGCATTTAACAGTTAAGTCATTTGTTCATGCGCATTTGTTAAGTCTTCATGCGCATTTGTTAAGTCTTCATGCGCATTTGTTAAGACTTCATGCGCATTTGTTAAGTCTTCATGTGCATTTGTTATGTCTTCATGCGCATTTGCTAAGTGTTCATCAGCATTTGTTTATCCGCATTTGTTCATCCGCATTTGTTGTGTTCATCCGCATTTGTTGTGTTCATTCGTATTTGTCTAAGCTCATCCGCATTTGTCTAAACACTTGGGGCTTTTCTGAAATTTTAGGAATAGAATTTAAGTATGGAGAACTTCTGTATAAGGAAAGATTATGCTTGTTTAAGGATTATTATGCTTGGTTCTTTCTTATGTGCTGCTTTTAATATGTTAATAATATTTTCATGTTATGTGATTATGTAATATGCATCTTAATAAGTATTATCCATAACAAGTTGACACAAAAGAATAAAAGAAGAATAGTGAAACTTAATGAATGTTACCTCGGGCCCTTATGATGAATGAAAAGCCTTGCAAGAAAAATGAATGGAGGTGCACGACCTTGTTGTCGTTAGCTCAACTGATGTGTGGCTGTATAGCCCATGAGGATGCACATCTGGGGTCTAATCCTGGGGATTGACCAATGAATGAATGGGATCCTAGTTCATGAGCAGGCTTCGTGCCTAGCAGTGTGGATCAACTATCGATGGGTTAGCTACCATGATAAACGTTTGCCGACAGGGGTTTGGCATTTGTTCCAACTAACAATGTAGGCTCTTGCTTTGTGCAATCCTAGTTAATGAAAGAGAAAGATAATGAAAGTAAGAAAAATAATGAATCACTTTATGATTGATTATGCATTTTGATGAATGATCACCAAATGAAGTTACAAAGTGTATTTTTCTATATTATTAAACTAGAACTCACTCAGCAACACTGACTTTTTATATGCATATCAGTTGGCAGGTAAGGATGTTACTGAGGATGGCACGCGGGTGAGGCTACTTGGCGGGCAAAGACTGGTATCCACTCGTGCAGGATGATAATGTTGTTTTGTAATATAATTGAATGGTTATTTTTGTAACTATTAAAATACAGAGATGTTTTATTTAGCAACATCAAATATTAATACATGAATGGTTTTTGATGACTTAATCTGCTGCGATGTTTTTATGAAATGTATTTATCTTATATGAAAAATGCTGTGATTGTCCAACTGTGAGGTCTTCGGGAACTGGGCCTTATGATCATATACTGATAGTGGAGTTTCTGGGATGTCCTCACTAGCCTCAGCCTTGACTAAGGACAATACCTTTTGAAGTATCATCTTGAACTGGTCATTTCTACATCCATATATGCTAGGGTACTTAGCAATTTGCTCTAAGATGTCAAGGTGTCTCATTTTAATGATCATAACCATATTCTCTCTTGACTGCTAATATCGTCTTCTAGGATACATACCCAGCACCCAAAACTTTGGTTCCTTCGAGTATCTTCTCCTCTACATCCAGGTCAACCACCCTTATATTTACCACTCTTTTTGGTATGATCTTCTTTTTGGAAAGAGCTCATAAGATTGGCTGAATATCATAAGAGGAATTGGAGTTAGAGTCAGGAGATGCTGGAGACTTAGTTGGCGGATAGGAAGACCATAGGATAGATTTCTGGGTCCTTGGTTGCTGTCTTTCCCATTGATCTCTAGCTACTTCATACCTTGGTAGCTATCAAGCTACAACATTCTTTTTGATTTCTCTGATATTCAGATCAAGAGTACACATGCTTATTGGTCCTACTTGTTTATAATAGAAACCATAGAACTTTAAGAACATCGTCATCTGTTGCTTATCTTTACTCTCCTGTTTGACACTTTCTGCTTGTTTTCTCTCCGACTCAACTTTCATCCTTCTAGCTAACTCTATTGATTTCTCCATTTCAGCATGAGTTGCATCTATCAGCTTTGATTTCATCTCAGCAGGGCTCTATTCCAAGATCTCATCAATGTGGAATCCTTTCAACTCAAGTTGAGCTGTTAGGAGACATCCTTATTAGTCCTTTTCTTTCTTTTTTCCGAGAAAGGCCATTGCTATAGATTTAGTAGTTGTGGATATTGGAGCTTGCTGAGTGGTTGTTCTTTATGAAGTGCTTTCGGTAGTTGGTTTAGATGACTTTGTTGGCACCTTCTTGACAACCTTGGCATTTGGTTTAGATGGAGCTATTAGTTTTGTCTTGCTAGATTCTCCAACAGGGTTGATTCTTTTTATTGCAGTTCAAGAATCTTTTGGACTTTTAATTAATGCAATGATGTTCTTCTTAACAGAAGATTCTTGAGATTTGCCAGCATGTAGTTCTATAAGTTTATTGTCAACCTTCTGTGGAAACATCTCCATCTTCTTAGTCATCAGGAATTAGGCCTTTCTTTCCTGTGACTCATATTCAACTTCTTCTTCAGTAGTCATAGGTCTTTTTGCCTTTGACTGAGGTAGAGATTGTAGTAGGTTTGACTACTCAAGGTGTAATAGATACACCTAATGCTCACAAGTTGACTTGAGATCATCGGCAGTTTTCTGAACTCTCTCAGTATCCTTAGTGACTTCTCGGCCATCTGTTTCCACATTCACCTCAGAGCTAACTAGGATTTCAGTTTCAACATCCGGTTAACCAAATATTACCTCACCTGATTTCTTGAGTTCAGACTCGGGTGTCTCTTGTGTACTTTGTGAAGTTGGGTTGGTTTAACTTCAAGAGTCACCCCATGTCTTTCCATGTCATCTTCCATGGTCTGGGTTCCTCTTGTATAAACCACCATTCATCCTAAGTGTTTATATGTTGAAAAAGCCTCTTGTCCGACTATTTCAGTAGTTATATCAATAGCTGATTTGTTCAGCTCTTCTGCAACTCCTGATAGCACTTTAAGTAGTGGTGCTTCTCCTTTAGAAGAAGCCTTAGGAGAGGCTTCAAGTCCTAGCACAAGCTCTCTTTGATAATTCTTCATCAGATCTTTTTCTTTTGGGAGAGAGCAAAGAAGAAGTGCCGGACCTTCTCATTGCAGCCATTCTTCACTTCCCAAGTTGAACCTTTTGGTTCATCCTCCTTATAACCCTTTTTGCTTCAATTTCATTTTCTTCTAAACTGTCATATCCATACATATCTAGAAGCTCATTTAGTTTGACTTCAGCTTCAAATAGAGGCTCATAGTCTTCAGTCCATCTACAAGAGAATGAGATTGGCTGTGAAAAATGTACAACTTGATCAGCCAATCCCTGAAGAATGTTTTCAGCTTCTTTGGGCTCATCTTCCCCCCTCTTTTTTAGCAACATCGGACATTCCAGATGACATTAAGTGGGTAGAGGAATGCATATCCAAAGGTTCTTGTGATTCTGATAAGACTTGGAGGCTCTGGATGATGGATTGTAATATTCCTGCAGGGATTTAACCTTAAGTTCAAGGTCCACTACCCTAGCTGTAGACTACTAAAGAGTCGTAAGTTGATGTTCTATTGAAGTAACTATTGCAGCCTGATCTTGGAGAGTCCTGAGTTGAGCCATAACCTTAATGACTCTATCTGCTGGCACCTTCAGCAGATACTTCTTAAATTCGAGAACTATGGCTCTTTTAGCATAACCTTGAATCCTTGCATTCTCTGCTTGTAAGACAAATAATTTTTGTGCAAATTTAAGGTTATGGGCTATCAATTTTTGTATCTGTTTCTGACTTCCCTCATCCACAGTTGTGGAATCCTTGGGACTAGGTGAGGTCCTAGGCCTTGCCTCTACACCCTCACCACCGGATGCGGTTTCTTAGCGCCTTGGATTCCTCTCCATAAGGGATAACTCCAAAGAGACATTCTCAAAGTGAGGTATCATGGTTGAGGTCCTAGTTACGATGTTTATGCCCTTTTTATTAATTGATGGATCAACAGTAGAGATAGCCTCTTCCATATTGACCCTTTCACCCCTAGGGTCAATCTCTTCATGTTGAGGATATGGGTAGGATGTTTGAGCATACACGTCAGTCTCCACTATCTATAATTTATGGGATGGGGAAGGCATGGGTTATGCTGAATAGTAGCTTGAACATCTTCATCCAAGGTTATAAACATGTGAATGGGAGCATAAGGAGCTGAGTCTAATGGTTCGGGATGTGTGCCAATTTCTTATGAGACTTCTTACTCAATAATTATCTTAACTATGGGGGTATCCTTTATTGGTTTCTCAATAGAGTGTTAGGACTCTAATTGAGGTCTAGTGGAGACATTATGAGTCTTCACAAATGAAGAAAGAGAAACCTTCTTCTTTGAGACTTGTTTAGGTGTGGTTGACAACTTTAACTTGGCTGGGACCCAAGTTTCAACCCTTTCCTTCTTTGATGAAGGGGATTTGGGGGCCTGCATCTTTTTATTAGATGATGCAAGGGTTTGTTTTTTTGTGGACACTTTAGGCTTTGAAGTGGAGGGTGTGGGATCAGCAATATAGGGTATAGCCATGTTGTCACCCTAGGGCTCAGTGACCTCAAACATATGTTCAAACAAGGGAGATACCTTCTCTGAAAATGATTTAGGAGTTGCCTTGAACCATGAGAAAATTACTTTGTTTAAAGTTCCTAAAACATGTATACCTCCTTTAAGTTTAAGTTTTTACCTAGTTTGTCATTTTAAAATAGTTGAATGAACCTTCTATACATTAAATACTTTAATTCCCTTAATAGCAGTTACATTTGCAAGGTTTTGAAAGATGAAGTTCAAGATATTATAACTCTGCTGTTTCACAAGTCCATGGATAGCACCTTCTAAATCCAATGGAACTTGATGACATCCACCCAACTTATTGGATAAGCAATGAAAAAAAGATTTGAAGGATGATTCTCCAATTATGATATACCATTGATTTGTAAAAGGTGGATGTTAGGAATGGTCCTTCATATCCCATCTCCTTAGAAGTGGTACTCACCACTTCTTTGGAGAAGGAATATACACCATTTTTGTCATTGAATTTGAGATGTTGATGAATCATTGCACAACAGATGGTGATCTTCATTCCTTGCACCACTGTAGTGTGGACTTTAGTTTCATGTTTTCTTTGAATAAAACATGTACCCCAGAATTTCTTGATATGTGGTGCACAAATCACAAGATTGATTGAAATTGCAAAAGCGTAGTAGCTATAGCGGAGAAAGATAAGAATAGGATTATATACAGAATCAATAATGGGTTCAAGTGAAGCGGTTATATTGTGATTTGGTTGGAATTGTAGGTTAAGAGTAGTCATTTTGTAAGATTTTGATTAAGTGTAGGGCATTGAAAGGATGAGTGTTTCTGTAGGTTTTTACTCTTAGATGAGTGTAGAAGATGACGATGGTGGGAAGAAGTAAAGATGTAAGGTTCGAGGATGATATATAATAGTATTATTTTAAACTTTTGTCCACCGTAATTATAAATCCAACGGCTTGTGATGATGGAATAGGTTTTTCAACAACAACAACGCCAGTACGTATCGGTAGATAAAAGTGGGTCCTACTGATCTTTTAAAAGACATGTGCTGAAGTCTTTCTATCTGCCATATTGTGAAAATTGGCAGATACCCAGTTTTGTTATCGATAAAACAGTTTTTCACAATTTATATCAGATTTCTTTTTGCAAATCAGTTAATTATTCAAAGTTTATCATCCTAATAGAAGATATAAGATATTTAAACCTTGTATCATCAAATGCCTTTGTGAAAAGATCTGTATATTTTTCGTTTGTATGAACCTTAATTAATTTAATAATCTTTGTTTCTACAAAATCTCTAATGAAATTATACCTGTTGGATCGGGTTATGGATTAATTTTTTTTTCTATTTGATCAATTGTTAACAAATGCGGAATCTAAGTTAACTACTTATCAACAAATAAAAATACTTCGAGTAAAAATAAGTGCACAAGTTGTTCTTTCAAAGTATTCACTTGATTAATCAAAATTGAATACAAAGTGTTACAATTAGCAGATACACAAGTGGCTTGACAAGCTTGCCTCTACTATACAAGTATGAGGGTTGTAAGGTTTACACTTAAAGGTTGATGCAACCAAAGCATCCAAAGAGCTCCCAGCATGCATGCATCAAGTACAGAGTAAAGTTACTTCGGAAGTTTTACACCACTTAAAGGAAATAAGCTAAGTGTAAAATCTTCCGAAGCCAAATGACAAAATATTCTGAAGCCAAAGATGAAGTCTTCCAAAGCTTCAGAGACAAAGTCTTTCGAAGCCAAAGACCGATTTCTTCTAAAGATAGAGAAGACATGCTTTCTCTGATCACCTTTTGACAAAAGCTGAGCAACTTTCCGCTGCCACTCTGAAGACTCGCCAACTTATATGAGTTGGTGAAAAGGTCCATGCTTTTGTCAATTGTAGATTATGGTCATTGGTATGTAACTTTCTACTTTTTTACCTTTTATCCTTTTTATAATAGATTAGGATGTGAGCTATGGATGTCATAGTCACTAGTCAAAAGACAATCTGCCTTTTGACTCTACATTGATCTTTGTGACCACTTATTTATGAATAATACTTTAAGATATTCATTACCTTATAATCAGTTAACATGAAATAATAATTATTGTTCATAACAATAGCCTATAAGAAAGGAATCAAACAAAATAAACATTAAACAATCATAATATTTCCTTATACATAAGTACTTAACATTTAAATTCTATCGCCCAAATTTCAGAAAATTTCTGAGTGTCTAAAGTGCATGAACAAACTTACAGCGGATAGCTTAAAATTTTCTAAGTGTCCACAGCGGACAGCCAAAGTCCACAACGGACAGCCAAAGTCTACAGCGCATGGCCAAAATATTCTAAGTATCCATAGTGGATGAAAAAGCCCACAGCAGACAGTTCATAGAATTTACTAAGTGTCCACAGCGGATGAACAAAGTCCAAAACGGATGAACAAAGTCCACAGCGGATGAACAAAGTTCACAGTGGATGAACAAATCCACAACGGACAATAATAAAAATTTCTAAGTGTTCACAGCGGACGTGTAAAGTCCACAGTGGTCAGAATGCAAAATTTGTCTAAATGTCCACAGCGGACGAGTAAAGTCCACAACGGACACATGCATGATTTTTCTAAGTGTCCACAGCGGAAGTGTAAAGTCCATAACGAACACATGCATAATATTTTTCTAAGTCTCCACAGCGGGTGTGTAAAGTCCACAGCGGACACATGCATGATAATCCTAAGTGTCCACAGCGGAAGTACCATGTCCACAGAGGACACCATGCAAATCCTTTGTGTCCACAGTGGACACTATAATTATCACCTGTGTTAGATCTAGGAATAATAGGTCTAGATCATTTTGTATAGGCTTAGAACTTTAATCAATACATGTAATGAATATTTGTAATTCATTATGTATATAGGTTAACCAATATGTGGGTTGATTTATGTGTATGATTACAGGTACAAACATTATACTTGGTCAATTTCTGAAATTGACTAAGTGTAAGAAACATCTACGGATGAACATTTTTGTTCTTCTGTAGATATCATTCTTACAAGACATTCATCAGAAGATCTTCTACGGATGAATATGGGTATTCACTGATGAACAAACACCACACATGAAGAAACTGAAGTACCTTTGGAAGAACAAAGTTCCTTCGGAAGAACAAAGTAGCTGCGGAAGAAGAAAGTAGCTGCGGAAGAACAAGTAGCTACGGAATAACAAAGTAGCTGCGGAAGAACCAGACACGTACTTATATCATACAAGTGTTTCAAGTCAACAAGTCAACAAGTCAATCACAGACTCCAAGAGATTCGCTGTTTCCATAACAGAAACATGCGTGTCTATAAATATGAGTCCTAGGTTTCACATCAAGTAAGAGCAAGAGACGGCGACAAAAATACCATCACATCGTTTTGCACGATCAACACAAACCCTAGCAGCCGTCACATCAACACACCAAAAATCATAAACACAATCATAGCATAGAATTTTGTTAGCAATTATTATTTGATTCTTTGTAATCATTAATCAGTTTTAATGAATTACGTTTGATTCAAAACATTATTCCTTGCATATTGTTGATATCGTTTGAGCATTTATTGTTTATTTTCTCTGGCATCGATATTTATTAATTAATCAATTAAGCAACTATTAATGGTAATTCCGCGATCATTAATTCGAAACCAATCTAACACTGATAATTCCTGATTGCGATCCTAGGATTCGCAACCTGCAATGCATCATACGTATATTCCAGTCCCCAAACATCATTTTAACTTATTCTTAGCATAGATCTAACATGTTGCACACTTAAAACATGATAAACATCTACCCAAATCACAAAAGCCACATAAACAATCATACATCATATTTCAGTCATACATTCATGGAAAATACGTAGTTTGAGCAGAAAACAATAGCTTAACATGCATGCCAGCATTAAACAAGTAGAAACATGCAAAATGGGGGATCTAGAACTGACCTCTAATAGCTTTGGAGTGAAAACTCTTCAAACCTGAGAGCTACCTGGGGTTTTAGCACTAAATCATACAAAAACAAGCTGCCAAACACAAAGAAAAACATAAAGATCAGTCCAGAAGTTCAAATCCACTAAAAACCGAGAAGAAAACACTAGGAAACCTCACCTTCTTGAAGATCTTCTTCTTTCTCTCTCTAGAAACCGGTTGAAGCTTCTTCTTTCTTTTCAACCATAAGAGTGAGTGTGAAAAAAGAAGTACGGGATGCCATACTTCTTTTGAATCCCATAATGGGCAAGTTTGCCCCTTGCATACTTTTAACCCCTTGTTTTTAAGTAATACTCTTCTTCTCCCTTTTCTTTTCTTTTTTCTTTCTCTTCTTTTTTTTTTTGCTAAATTTTCCTGGTGTTACAATACTCCTCCCAAGCCAAGGCTTATAGAGTATACAATCTTAGAACCAAAGTAGTTAAGGAGTCAGCCAATGTGACCTTTAATGAGCACACACCCAATGTGAAAGGTTCTGGTCCCGAGTGGCTGTTTGATCTTGATTTAGTTACCAATTGTTTTAACAAATCTTGCGAGCATGTTTCAGGATCTACAGGTACATTATCAACAGGAGATTCTGATCCAAGTTGAGTTGAGAAGACCAAGTGTACAAACTACTTCAGCTGCAGTGGTAACTAAACCTATAGTTGGAAATCCTATCAGCACAACCATGACATATTCTTCAGCTGACACATCTAAGGTGCCTATAAATTCTAGCATAGAGGCACAGAACTTTAATGAAGGCATTTCCAATGTAGGAGGAGATGGAGGTGGTGATAGTGATATGGTGTTTCTTGATGCTGATAATCACTCCATAGAAGACAACATCAATGATGTAACACTCTCATTGAATCAAGTCTCACTTGATAAGTGTGTCGATGTGTTGATTGACTCTCAAGCACCAGATCTAAATCTCACTAATTTAGATCCATCTAAAAAACTTGCTGTGATTCCTTAACTAAGTATTTCAAGGTCTCCCAGCTTGATGTCAAGTGTGTTTTCTATATGGGGTGATTGAAGAGGAGGTGTATGTCAAACGACCACCTGGCTTTGCAGACCCAGATCATCCTGATTATGTCTGCAATCTTGACAAAGCTCTTTATGGGCTGCATCAGGCTCCAAGGATGTGGTATGAGACAATATCATAGTATCTCTGTCAGCATGGGTACAAGAGGTGTACTATTGATGGAACACTCTTCATCAAAGGAATAGGAAATGACTTGATGCTGGTTCAAGATTATGTAGATGACAATATCTTTGGGTCAACTAATCCAAAGCTTTGCAAAGACTTTGAGAAGCTGATGAAGAATAGATTTGAAATGAGTGCCACAGGGGGAACTCAATTTTTTTCTAGGAATTCAAGTGAAGCAGGTTGACAATGGAATATTCATAAACCAGTGAAAGCATGTGCAAGACATACTTGTCAGGTTTCATATGATTGAGTGCAAGGTTGCTAAGACACCCATAGCCAGAAACCACTCCGTAGGACCAGATCTTGATGGGGTGTGTGTTGATGAACATCTATACAGGGCTATGATTGGGTCTCTTATGCACCTCATAGCTAGTAGGCCTGATATCATGTTTGTTACATGTATTTGTGCAAGATATCAAGCCAACCCCAGGATGTCGTACTTGGTTGTTGTCAAGAGAATTCTAAAATATCTCAAGGGTGCTCCCAAATTGGGCCTTTGGTATTCAAAGAATTCTGACTTTAATCTGTATGCCTATACAGATAGTGACTATGGTGGCTGCAATATGACTGCAAAGTCTATATCTGGGGGATGTCAATTTCTTGGTGGAAGGATAGTCTCATGGCAATGCAAGAAACAATCCTGTGTGTCTGCATTAACTGCTAAAGTTGAATACATTGCTTCTACAAGCTACTATACTCAAGTGCTCTTGACTCAGAATCAGATGCTAGACTATGGATTCAACTTTAAGGAGACTCCCATCCACATAGACAACAACAGTGCTATCTCTATTACAAAGAATCCTATGCTACACTCCAAGACAAAGCACATCAACATCAGGTATCATTTAATTAGAGATAATTTTGAAAAGAGATTGATAAAACTAGTCAAAGTTAACACAAATGAATAATATGCTGGTCTGTTCACAAAACATTTTGATAAGTAGAATTTAAGTATCTTGTATCAGCTATTAGGATGATTAACTTTGAATAGATTTTCTTTAAACTAAACTCAAGATTATTTTTAATAATATGTGTGTCTTAAATTGTCTATATCATCACCATATAAGCCCAGTTTACTTTGGAAGAAAATTTTCAAAATGATATCCCTTAGAATTCTGAGAATTTTAATAAACTTTCTTTCGAAAGACATCAAGTTGTCTTTGAAAGAAAATTATGTCTTCAAAACAAATAACTACTTCTGAGAAATTAACATTCGTAATAAATCCTGATATATCTTTCGAAACTTATTTTTCTTACCAAGTACTATGTGTATTGAAGGACCGTTTTCTTCTGAAAGCAATTAAGTCTCAGAACTTTTTTTCTCTCTTATGAATAAGATTTTTGGTATTTGATATCTTCCGAAGCAAATTTATCTAGGAAGTAAACTTACTCTAAGTAATTTTCTTCCGAAGCAAATTCTTAGAAAACTAAGGAATATCTTCCAAAGCCAAATTTGACTTCGGAAGTTGTTTCTAAAACCTTCCGAAGACAATTACCTTCGAAAGATTTAGACTTATAAGAAAATTAACTTTTTGGGCGCTTTTTTGAAGGTGGGACCGATATTCGGATTTTAAAGTTTATCCTTTTGCATTAACTTTGTCTCAAAATCCATACCATATATATTCGTAAAACGGTTCTGTTGGACTCACGAAGTGCACTAAAAGGATAATGCTTGCCATAATCAAACATAATATGTTCTAACATTTAAATAATCATTAACTAACATATTAGTATCATTAACATTCATAAAATACACTAATATTTGTTTAAATTTCTTTTTTACGTTTGTAGATAAAATTTTTTTTGCCAAGTGTCTACAGCGGATGAAGGAACTCTACAACAGATGACTATCTGTGAGCAGCGGATGAAGAATGAAGTCCCAAGTGTAGACAGTGGATGAAGAAGCACACACAGCGGATGACCAATGTCCATAGCTGATGAATAGTCCACAGCGGATTTTCATCCACAACGGATGAACACTCCACAGCGGACAACTAACAAGACAAACATTCAAACAAGTGTTCACAACGGACAACATCCAAGGCACAACGGATAGCTCATTTATCATCCACAGCGGACAGCATGTCATCCACAGTGGATGATCAACATTCACAGCGGACCACTTATAGAATTAGGATTATTTATGTAATTTTGCTTTACATAAAGGTATTTTAGTAACTGTACATAGCTTTATGTAGAGGCTATAAATAGCAGTATACCCTAATCCTTTGTAATCTTTTTGAACATTCAATACAATTAGGCATTTAACATTATCATTCAAGCATTCAAACACGCACATACGATCACACACACACACGGATATTCATATCATTAATCATGGATTTCCTCACCATGATTATTGAGTGTTTGATATATAACAATTTGTTGTTATATCATGAGAGATTGAAAAGATCCTTGGGGAGATTCATTTGATCTTGTTCTTATTCTTAAAAGTTCAAATAAGTGGATTTCATCAGGTGGTATCAGAGCCTTGGCTCAAATCATACACTGATTTTCGATCCTCTTATTCAACAACATGATATATGTTGTTCATTAAGCTTCATATCATACATTTAGAGCTTGAAATCAACACAAATCCTTTTTCTACATCATACATTCAACAAATGTTCAATAACATGAGTTAATCATCTGCTTTCATTCATTTTAAAGAAGATTCTATGTTTTTGTTGCTAACAAAGCTCTGAAAATCATACATACATTGTTTTGAAACAGAAACATCACAAAAATCATTAAAACCTCATCGGTTTCTAAGGATTTTTTATAAAATGGTATACGGATACTGTTCTATCATGTTTTCATCAAACAAACACTGATTTTAATACTTTGAATCCATTCATTGTATTTAAACATCGTATTTGAGTTTTTCTATACTCAAATCAGGCGATTTATCATCTTCAAACAACAAACCGATTGTTGTTTTGTTGAAGTTGTTTCAGCCACCAACAAACCCTAGGATAAACCATAGTTTTTGTTCACTCACAAACCTTGATAATCTCTGGTGATTGTGTTGGTTCATCATCAAACTCAAAGAAGAAACATAATCATCTTTTGAGTTTTTGAAAAAGTTCCAAAAAGTTAACTTTTTAAAACAAAATATTTGTTTTTAGGGTTTTGACTTTTATTGACTGACATCATTAAAGGGTTTTGACTGATTGGCATTTATCAAGCAGAATATTCCCTTTAATAACCGAGACTTAACAATGACTTTACCTAGGACATTAATTAATTAAAGTTAATTAATTCCTTTTATTCGGTAAATCAAATTAAAAAAGTGACATCATTAACAAACAAATCCTAGTGACCTTAGGATAAATTCAATTTAACACCATGCTAAGTCAACAAACAAATTTTAAACTTAACTGTTTAAGTTAAATCAATTTTAAAATTTAACAAACATGTGTGATGAAATTTCAGGATCAAACAGTGGTTTCAAACCACCAAGCCTTAAGACCAAAGAAGATTTCAAACAATGGAAAATTATGTTCAAAATTGGATTATTTTCCAAGACCCGGACCTATGGACATCCATAACCAAGGGACCATACATACCATTAACTCTTGGGCCAGACTATAACATAGAAAAGCCAGTAAGCTTAAAAAGTGTAGTTGGTGATGATCTCATAAAGGTCAAAACAGACATGAAAGCATAGCATATTGGCAATGACCCTGCCATTTGAAATTTTGACAAGAGTTGAAAATTTCAAAACAGCTCATGAACTATAGAAGGTACTTCACACCATGTGTGAAGGAAGTGAGGAGATAAGGGAAATCAAAAAGGAGAAATTAAGGACCTAATATGAAACTTTCCACCATGTTCAAGGAGAATCCATACCTCAACAACTTCACAGATTTGTTCAACTGGTCAATGAGATGATAGTGTGTGGTCTCAAATATGAATCTGTGTAGATCAACAAAAGGACGTTGCACACACTGCCAGATAGCTGGACTCAGTCAGTATCTCTGATGAAAGCAACATTGGACCTTGAAGCATTAGCTGTAGATGCACTAGTAGCCAAACTAGAGGCACTAGCAGACATGTGGAATCATACAAGTTCAACGAACTTCAGCAAACAGATAGTGCATTCTTGACCTGCACTAGTGAAGATGAAGATGAAGAATTTTTGAATTCAAGTGAAACTTCATTCTTCCCTGTTCATGAATCATCAAACAACAAACAAAAGTCTAAGAAGACTGGTGTTCATGCTTCACATTAAGCAACACCCCAAAGCAAACAACATCCTCACACTTCTAGCTCCAGCAAACAAAACCAAGCAAAGATTCAAAACTTTCATAAATTTGAGAAACCAATGGATGCATCAACCATCATATTGCAAAGTGAGGAGCAAAAGGCAGCTTTTGCAACCTTTTCAACAAGCTTTGAAGCCTACCTAGGAGCTAATCTCACACCATCACAGATCATACAACAAGAGTTGGATGAATTGCCTCCTGATATGGTTGAAGAAATGGATCTTCAATGGTCAATGGCAATGATTGCATACAGATCCAAGAAGTTCTTTCAAAGGAACAGGGGATAAAAAAACAAAAATTGGTTTTGATAAGACAAAGGTGAGATGCTATAATTGCCAACTCTATGGACACTTCTCTAAAGAATGCCAACAACCTAGAGTTGGCAGAAACAACAACCAAACTCAAACATCAAGCAGCTACCACTCAAACAGACAAAGCCCACCTCCTATCAGTATTACTACTGCACCAACCCTACCTTAAATCACACAGTATAGCCCAAATCAACACTCAAAATCATCTGCAATGATTATCAACCAAAGAATTCCCAGAAATACCCAAGTCTACAAAGAAAAGCGGATGAACATCTTAGGTGCATGAGCATCTAAATTCGGACGAAAACAGTCTAGGCGCATGAGCACTATGCGGGTGCTTGAACACTATGCAGGCGCATGAACACTGCTTGGGGGCATGAGCCACACTTAGGCGCACGAGCAGTGGGCGCATGGGGTACTTGGGCGCATGGGCACATTCTGGGTGCATGGGAACTGCTGGGGCGCATGAGCCCTGCTTGGGCGTATGAGGTACTTGGGCGCTTGGGCACTAGTTGGTCGTATGACCATCACTTAGGCGCATGAGATCAGTTAGGCACATGGAAACAATGTGAAATATAACCTATGCTACAAACAACTACCAAATATCGTTCTAACACATCCTAACATAAATCTACCATGCTATGATACTAAAACATGCTAAACATCAAACATAACCCAATAACCACCTCTAAAACAAGCATCAGCAGGGCACAGTTGAACATCATGCTGAAAACTCATGGTTTGCTTTAAAAACTTCTGCTCGGTATGCATAATAGCCCCAAACACTTAGAAAACCAGTAAAAAGAGGGATCTAGAAACTCACCTTGAACATCCTTCAAGTAGAGCACTGCAAACCCAAGACCCACCTGTAGTTCACACCTAAAATCCACGAAAACGAGTGCTAAACACCAAAATTTTCGGTCCAGAACTCGAAAATCCAGCTGAAACCGAACAATTACCCAAGAAAACTCACCTTTTGCAGATTCTTCTTCTTCTCTCTCTCTTAAACTGGTGAAACTCTTCTTCTTTCTTCTTTGTAGTCGAGAACAGGAAGTAAGTGGGGGCATGGGTGGCCATGCCCTTCTTTTTAAACACCATTATAATAAAGTTTGCCACTTGCATAACTTTAGCCCCTCAACTTGAGTTATTTCACCTTTTTTTTATACTTTTCTTTTCTTTTCCTTTTAATGAATTTTCGGGTGTTACAAGTCCACCCCCCTTATATAGGTTTCGTCCCCGAAACCTGTCACTCATCGAATAGTTGTGGATAATGCTGTCTCCTCTCTTCCTTGATCTTACATGTAGGCTTAGACCCCTTTTTGGGCTCCACTGTACTCGCACAAGTGAAATCACCCTTCTCCTTAGCTCCTCTCTCCCTTCTAGTGGTAATGGCCACAGGTTGCTCCACGTAGTTGAGTCGTTCGTCCATCTCGATATCCTCTAGTGGCACGATCATATCCTCACCGATTGAGCACTTCCTCAGACGAGATACAGGGAACGTCGGATGAATTCCACTTAACTCATCAGGTAGCTCTGGTTGATAGGCCACTTCTCCTACCTGACCGACAATTCGGAATGGCCCTATGTACCTCGGTATTAGCTTTCCTTGCTTTCTGAATCAGATGATCCTATTTCCATGGCGAGGCCTTCATCATTACTCCATCGCCGTAGGTCGGAACCGAACTCTTTTTGGGCGCGGTTGATCAAACCATCTTTTTACGACACTCGGTGTTTGTCTCATAGGCTGCTAGCCAATTCATTCGAAGGCGTACACCCATCCACCTAAGTTTGTCATGAACAGTCTAGTAGGAAACACGTGCTCTCCCAATTCTATCACATAATCTTGTAGGGCATCAGGTAACCTAGTGGACTTACCAATAGCAAAATCTATATCAAAGGGCTCATCGACCTTCCTACTACTAACGTGCAACTTATCACAGGAGGCAGTAGGAATGAAACTACTACTAGCACCACAATCAAAGTACAGATACACCAATTTAATTTACTAGAAACATACCTGACTTCACGTCAGAGTCCACTCTAGCCTCCTCCCGGTCGTAGCGAATGCTCTAACCTTCATCCTCTGCTCTCCTTCTTAGTCCCTTCCTTGCACCGAAGTTCATTGCCCCCAACTTCTTGCATTCTCTGCTCATATGTATAGTCTCGCCACAATTGTAACATTTAGCCATGTGGCAGTTCCTCGCCATGTGGCCCTCTTTCCTACACTGAAAGCAGATGTTCAGTCCCCACTTGCACTCCCCCTCATGGCCTCTACCACACTTCTTGCATGCTTCCTCTCTCCCTGTTATCATTTTTCGATCATCGACCCTCATCATCTTACCTCCAGCCATAAATCCACCATCATTGTCCCGCCGTCCATTCCTATTCCTAACATTGCCCCGCTCCTCCACATCCACTATCGCCACCGCCTCTCGTTCGTCATACAGTCACCCTGCTAGATCGACCACCGACCTAAACGTACCTGGCCAAGCAGCGATCAGATGTCTGCGGATATCTGTCGGGAGACCTTGAATGTACCTCTTGATCTTTCGTGACACAGGCATCACCTGATCTAGCACTAGTCTTGTCGTCTCATTGAACTTCGTGGTGTACTGCTAGTGCGTCATCGTTCCCGCCTCTAACTACAGGAACTCTCTCTCAACTTTGTCAACCTCCCAATGAGGGCAAAACTCCTTAATTACCAACCTCTTCAGCTCATTCCACCTCATCCTCTTGATTGCCCTGATATCCTCAGCTTGGACAATGTTGTCCCACTAGCACAAGGCCGAGTCCACAAATGAGTAGGTAGCGAACTTCACCTTCTGATCCTCTTGGTACTCGCTGATATCGAGTACCGCCTCCATCTCCCTCACCTAACGATGAGCAGCCATAAAACTCCCGTTCCCATCGAACGTAGGGGGCCTGCACCTTTGGAATGCCCCATAGCTGCATCTCTTCACAGTTTCCTACATAGGTTCCTCCTCCTCCTCATTGTCGCTGGAGACAACCATATCAGTCTCTGGTTGCTCCCTTCCCTTTAAACCTCCTTCCTCGCCTCCTCGTCTAGCGGTCTTCCTCTTCTCAACCTCCTTCTTCTCATCCTCCTTGACAGCTCTAATAACCTCGGTTACTACAGACGGAAGAATTGTCCGCATAACCAACTGAAATTCCTCCGCTAATGCCTCCCTCATTGAGGCCTTAGGATTAGCACTTTCATCCTCACCGCCCTGGTGACGAAGCTCGGGCTCTTTATGAGCCGTCTCAACAGTCTTAGCTCTGCTGCTCGTGAGACGCGGTCTAACACCACGTCCACCTCGACCTCCACCTCGCGAAGCCTCAGATGATCTACCACCAGCCATCATTAAATACTACAAGATTCAAACACCAACACGGTCATTCAAGGTAATAGCTCAGATTATGTCAAGTATAGTAAGTCCCTAATTATAGTGGCTAGGTGTGATTAGCCACTTACTTTACTCTTCACTCTCCAAGCATTTCCTATCCTGACTACATCAGTATCTAAATCTAGACAAAAGCACATAAACCACATAACACGCACACATAATTCCCTTGTTCATTAACTTACATAAAACGTTTACGTAAAACCTTTACCTGTAGGCATGTAGCTACAAGGACTGGCATCCCTTTCCTTTGGTCCCATTCTCAGTTTAAGTTTAGGTTCTTTTGAAAATACTTACCCAATTCTCTTAAACTTTGGCTCTGATACCTACTTGTAAGGCCCCGTTTCCGGAAACCCCACAGTTGGTCAATCATTGCATAAAAACATTTAAAAGATACGTCATTATTACAGCAGAATTTAAAAACTTCTCATTTATAAGTAAAAATCATATCGTTTCATTACATCATTCATGTAAATTTCAAAATACAACATCATATCAAAATGTGAATGCCAGCCGCATCCATGCTTGCACCTCCTCAACATCAACACAAAAACTCGCGAACTATTATGCATACAAAAAATCAGCGACGCTGAGTGGGTTCTAGTTTTATAATTAAAATACTTTGCTTTTGTTAAAACAAATATTTTACATTCGTTCGTGATCACACATCATACGCACACCTTGGTAATAATTATTATTATCTTCGTCATCATTCAACATCATTCAATCATTACATCTCTCACCATCATCCAGATCCTGTCTCATGCAATACCCCCGACTTATGCTCGAAAGCGGATACTGTGCCGGGGCTGCAAACAAACCCCCGATTCATGCTTGAAAGCTGACACAGTACTAGGGTACGCGACAAGGATCCCATCTCGTATGCAACACCCCTGACTCATGGTCGAAAGATAATATTGTGCCGGGGCCTGTAAACAAACCCCCGACTCATGCTCGAAAGCTGACACAGTATCGGGGCGGGCATCAAAGGTCTCATCATTCATTACCTCCATTCTTGTTATCTGTCACTTTCGTTACATAATACTTTACTTATGTACTCATACATAATAGGTAAAGCCACAACATACACAACACGAACATCATCAACAATACACAAACATGCATAACACAACCGGCATAACCATCACATCACAACAGAACTTAGCACAACCACCTACCTCTCAGAATTCCCAAAAATACCTAAGTCTACAAAGAAAAGTTGATGAACATCTTAGGCGCATGAGCATCTAAATTCGGATGAAAACAGTCTAGGCGCATGAGCACTATGCGGGCACTTGAACACTATGCAGGCACATGAACACTGCTTGGGCGCATGAGCCACACTTAGGCGTATGTGTAGTGGGCGCATGGCGTACTAGGGCGCATGGGCACATTCTGGGTGCATGGGAACTGCTAGGGTGCATGAGCCCTGCTTGGGCGCATGAGGTACTTGGGCGCCTGGGTAACTCTAGGCGCATAGGCCCTAGTTGGTCGCATGACCAACACTTAGGCGCATGAGGTCAGTTAGGCGCATGGAAACAATCTGAAATATAATCTATGCTACAAACAACTCCCAAACATCGTTCTAACACATCTTAACATAAATCTACCATGCTATGACACTAAAACATGCTAAACATTAAACATAACCCAAGAACCACCTCTAAAACAAGCATCAGCAGGGCACAGTCGAACATCATGCTGAAAACTCATGGTTTGCTTTAAAAACTTCTACTCGGTATAATAATAGCCCCAAACACTTAGAAAACCAGTAAAAAGAGGGGATCTAGAAACTCACCTTCAATAGCCTTCGAGTAGAGCACTGCAAACTCGAGACCCACCTGCAGTTCACACCTAAAATCCATGAAAACGAGCGCTAAACACCAAAAATCTCGGTTTCAGAACTTGAAAATCCAGCTGAAACCGAACAATTACCCAAGAAAACTCACCCTTTACAGATTCTTCTTCTTCTCTCTCCCTAAAACCTGTGAAACTCTTCTTCTTTCTTGTTTGTAGCGGAGAACAGGAAGTAAGTGGGGGCATGGGCGTCCATGCCCTCCTTTTTAAACATAATTATAATAAAGTTTGTCACTTGCAAAACTATAGCCCCTCAACTTGAGTTATTTCACCTTTCTTTATTTATACTTTTCTTTTCTTTTCCTTTTAATAAATTTTCGGGTGTTACAATCCACCTTATAATGACAATTATATTCCACTTCCTGATTCCATGACAAACAAACAGGGTGAGTCTCTTGACCCACATGACAGGACTGATGACTCAAAACAATCATCATCATCATCTTCATCAAAATCATCATTAATATCAGAAACACCTTTGATAAAATTTGTTAAAAGTCAAACACCTTAAAAAAAAAACAACTGATTTTTATGAAGGAGAAAATAATGAGTTTAATGAAGAAGCAACTGATGAAGATGATGTTGATCTTTTGGATGATGAGTCAGATCAACCAATTACTGAAACTAAAAAAGTTTCAAGTGTAATTGATACACCAACCAACCAAACAAAGCACACACAAGGGTTTGACATCTGCTCTGGTGGAAGAAAAACTGGATCTTCCACTGCCTCTCCTAAACAAACAAACAAAGGAAAAGGCAAAGTTCCCATTCAGCCAAAACAAACAACAGTAACTTTTGATGTAACTTTAAAATCAAATTTAAAATCAAAGGTTATTAACAAACAAGGCAATGCAAATTTACCATACTGCGAGTGGTGTGATCATACACTCATACCACATAAAAATGAAAATATGGTAAATATTAAAAGTACTGTAACATGAACAATCATAGTACTGAATCTTGCCATTTTCATAACTATTATTCAATTTGTGAAAGAAACAGCCACAGCCCTGCTAACTACTTTTTTAATAAGAAAAACAAGAAGCAAAACAAACAGCCTCAAGTTGAGAAATCAATTGAGAAATAGACAGTTGTTCTAACAAGAACAAAGGAGTACCACGACAAACTCCTCATCAAAAAGTTGTTTTAAATAATGATGAAACCTTTTATGACAACTTAAAACAATCAAATAGGAGACATAAGTCTCAAAATAGACAACAATCAGACATTTGCACTCAAAGAAGAAGAGCTCAAAGCATTTCTCCCGATAGAGCTAAAACCATTCAAAGGAAAACTACTTTGACTAGAATTCCTAAACCATCAGACAATGCCATATTAGAAGAAATATGTGTTATGGGAAAAGACGAAAAACTCAAGACCATCTTGGCTTGGGTTGCACCATCTAACTGATTTCTTTGCTTTTACAGGGACATCAAAGAAGGCCTGACAACATCTGGTATGTTGACAGTGGATGTTCCCGACACAAGACCGGCAATTGTTCCCTCCTAAGGGATTTTAAAAGCAAACATGGAAGAAATGTAGCCTTTGGAGGATGTAAGACAGATGGAAAGATAACTGGTGAAGGAACAGTATTAAATGGGTTGATCAGTTTTGAAAATGTCAATTACTGCTCCAACCTCTAGTTCAATCTTCTCAGCGTATCCGAAATCTGTGTTAAATGATATGCCACTTTATTTGACTCCAACAACTTTTACATCCTCAAAACAGGTTTTCAAATACCTAAAGATTGTATCCTTTTGAAAACACCACGTCATAATTACACATACATTGTTGATATGAACACTGTTTCAGCATCAACCCATGAAACATGTTTACTATCAAAAGCATCAAAAGATGTTTCCCAATTATGGCACAGACGTTTGGGACACTCAAATTATAACCAAATGAATCAACTTGTAAATGGTAACTTAGTAATAGGATTACCACAAAAAGAATTCTTCTATACAGACCACTATGCTGCTTGTTTGAAAGGCAAACAACACAGAGTGTCTCATAAGTCAAAATTGGTAAACTCTAACAACACAACACTCAAATTGCTTCACATGGACATTTTTGGCCCAAAAAACATCCTAAGCATAGGAAAGAAGCAATACTGTCTTGTCATAGTAGATGATTACTCAAGATTCACATGGGTTTTCTTTCTACTACACAAGTTAGAAACATCAGAAATCATCAAATCCTTTCTCACTAAAATTGAGAATCAATTGGATCTTAAAGTTAAATCTTAAAGAAGTGATAATGGTACTGAATTTGAAAATGAATTCATTTCTTCTTTTTATGCAGAGAAAGGAATCAGTCATCAATTCAGTGTAGCAAGAACTCCTCAGCAGAATGGAGTTGCTGAAAGGAGAAACAGAACATTGATAGAAGCTGCTAGATCTATGCTAGCTGACTCCCTATTACATATATCCTTTTGGGCTGAAGCAATCAATACAACTTGCTATATTTAGAACAGAACATTATTAATCAAAGAACATTTCAAAACACCATATGAATTAATGTTTAAAAGAAAACCTTTTATTCGCTTTCTTAAAGCTTTTTGATTTTCTATTTCAATATCAAATACCAGAGAACAATTATCTAAGTTTGCTCCAAAAGCAGATGACGGATTTTCTGTTGGATACTCCGAAAGCTCAAAAGCTTACCTAGTATACAATCCAAGGCTTAACATAGTGGAAGGAACAACAGATGTTGTTTTTAATGAACATTCTTTCACCAAGAAAATCATTGGATCAGAGTGGTTGTTTGATATTGACTCATTAACAAAATCATTTAATACATCTTACTTTGACACGAGTGTTCACAAAGATCATCAGATTGCAACAACCAGAGTTCACAAAGATCATCCTTTAGAAAACATCATAGGTGACCTCAATTCCAGATTGACACGAAGTCAATCTGACACATCTAATATTTTCTTGTATTCCTGCTTCCTATCTCTAACTGTACCCAAAAACATCACAGAAGCACTCAACGACAACAGTTGGACAAAAGCAATGTAAGAGGAATTCCAACAATTTAGAAAGCAAGAGGTATGGAAGTTGGTTGACCTACTTGAAGGTCACTATGCCATTGGTATAAGATGGTTATTCAGAAACAAAGCTGATGATAGAGCGATTGTCATCAGAAACAAAGCAAGGATCATAGCCCAAGGATATACTCAAGAGGAGGGCATTGATTATGATGATGTCTTTACCTCATCCAAAAACTTCACTATCATTCAAATGGATGTCAAGTGTGCATTCCTCTATGAAAAGATAGATGAAGAGGTATATGTTGCTCAACACCAGGGTTTGAAGACCAAAAATTCCCTAACATAGCATACAAATTAGATAAAGCTCTATACGGTCTTCATCAAGCACCTAGGAAGTGGTATGAAACTTTATCTAAGTTTCTTCTACAGAATGGGTACACCCGAGGGAAAACAGATCAGACATTGTTCTTAAAAAAAAAGAACAAGACTTGTTAGTGGTTCAAGTCTATGTGGATGACATAATTTTTTGCTCCACCAACATCCAACTTTGCAGAGAATTTGAAACTCTTATGCAATCAAAATTCCAAATTAGCTCAATGGGAGAACTTACTTTCTTCCTTGGTCTTCAAGTTTAACAATCTGCTGACTGAATTTTTATCAATCAGAGAAAGTATGTGAATCAGATATTAAAGAAATACAACATGTCTGATTGCACATCTAGCAAAACACCATTTGTGACTGGATTAAAATTTGGCCCTGATCCAGATGGAATATCAATTGACAAGAAGCGATCAGATCCATGATAGGGTCGCTGATGTACCTAACTGCAAGCAGTCCAGACATCATGTATTCAGTTTGCGTGTGTGCCAGATACCAAGCAAATATAAAAGAATCACAAATAAATGCTGTAAATAGAATCTTTAGATACTTAAAAGGCAAACTAGCACTTGGCCTGTGGTATCCAAACGATGGAGATTTCTCTTTATATGCATACACAGATAGTGATTATGGTTGATGCAATAGCAACAGAAAATCCACTACTGGAGGTTGTTAGTTTCTTGGATCAAGATTGATCTCCTGGTAGTGTAAGAAACAAACAAAAAATCTCTGTGTCAATAGCTGAAGCAGAATACATAGCTACTTCTACATGCTGTTCTCAAGTGCTTTGGATTCAAAACCAAATGCTTGATTATTGCTTTAATTTTCTTAAAACACCAATACACATTCATAATTCTGCTGCCATGTTTATCACTGACAATCCAGTTCAACATTCAAAAACAAAACTCATAGATATCAGATATCACTTTCTGAGAGATTGCTCAGAAAAGGGTCTGATAAAGTTGATCAAATCCCATACAGACAATCAATTGGCTGACCTGTTTACCAAACCATTTGATTCAACAAGATTTGAATTTCTGGTTTAGTCACTTGGTATGATCAACTATGAACCAAACAAGTAATGTTCTCAAAACATTAGTTTCAAACAAGCTTGATTTTGTCAAAGTCCAAGTTGAACATCAAACAAGCATCTTTCAAAATCAAGATATCAAACAAACATTCATGTTTTCAATTAACAAACAATTTGAATCACACATGACCACTCATGAGAAATGATAGTACACTAGATTATTTCTTTAGATGAGTCATTTTCAACTAATAAAGACTGACAATACTTTGTTTGATATGTGGATAGGCTCGGCATGGGACACGTAACATCACATACAACGGTGAAGAACTAAATTCTTAGGATTGTGTGGTCAGCAAAACACATCTTGGTTTATGGTGAGTATTGGTGTAACCAATATAGGTTGCATGTAAAGTAACTACAATACACCAAGTGAAACAGTTTATAAATTGCTCAATCATACAAGTGTCACCTCTGTTATGATTATCATAGACTTGGAGTACACTAAGGCAATCTTTGTTGTGATGAGGATAGACCTGAATGACCTATATCATGATACAAAAAGATTCACAATTAGAAACACATCCATCATGGATGAACAATCAATAAAGTCTTTTAGAATACATTCCTTGAGGATGAATCAAAAGAATCCCAAAGAGGATCACCTTCCAAAGTGAAGTGAAAAAGAATCCCCATGAGGATCAAGCAACATGGATCAAATTAAGCATTTATACTCCTAAGTAGCTAGGTCATAAGTATTGAATGTGCTTTTCTAGCATATCTTGAGGAGGATTGATCTTAACATACAATTAGATGTGGGGTACATACAATTCATGCTAATACACTTAAAACAAGATAATCACTCACTGCTTAAATCAATCATTAATACCATGCAAGAGTTTAGCGAATCATAATATCTGCAATCAACATTGTATTAGTCTATGTCTATTCTCAAAATCATTTAACCAACTTAGTGAGAATTTAAGACTAGTATGATCTCATGTTTTGTGCGAATGATTCATGTCCAAACATGAAAATCATTCATTTATTAGTTAGATAAAGTTATCATTCTAAAATTTTAACATGCAAGTAATCGGATTGGACATTGTTAATTTCAATTCAAACACATTCAAATTTTTGTCATTTTATAAAGAGTTTTATAAACATGTAAACATTTAGGGGGAGAAAATGAACATGGAAATATCAAAGGCAGAACATATGCATAATCATAAAATTTTAAAATTTGAAATTACAAATTTTGAGTTTTAAATAAAGTCATGTGAAGCCAGCACTCAGACATAGTAGTTTGACCCATATACATATGCATAATATTGCATAATATTGCTTATGAGTGATATTTTAACATCCATATATTGATCATGTTAAAATTAAAAAAAAATTAATAAACATTTAAATTTTAAAATTTAACATCCATATATTGTTCTCGGAAGAATTAATTTGTCTTGGAAAAATTAATTGTTCTCGGAAGAAATCATTTCAAAACAAATAAAATTTAAAAATTTTGATAACTGTTGTAACAGCGGACACAAACATTCATCTGCTGTAGCTACAGTAAACCATTAACATGCAAAATACACCAAGTGTTTATAGCGGATAATGTTTCTAAAAGATCCACTGTGAATACAGTAACATTCCACATCGCATGAATCAGTGTTCATCCGCTTCAGAAACAGAGAACAATCACAGCGTATGACTTTTTAGTCATCTGTTGTATATTTTTAATCACACAAGTGTGCATAGCGCATGACCAAATGTTCATCCGCTGTGAACATAAGTCAAACATTCCAAGTGCCCACAGCCCATGACCAAATGACCATTCGCTGTGAATACAATACAACATCCAAAGGGTCCTCAACGTACAAGTTTAAAATTGTACAGCGAACGCACTGTTCACACAACGTATGTGTATTTCACAGCGTATGAATTAAAATTAAATTTTAAGTTAAACTGTTCACACAGCATACACATACATTGTATCCACAGCGGACAATCATTTTATCTGTTGTATATGTACATCAACACTTGTCAATTTTTCATTCATCACTAGTGTGAGAGCAAAAATTAATTTCTGAAACGTTAGAAATGGTGCGTTAAACCCTGTAAACCCTTGATCATCGAAAACCTAGATTCTTTTTGATTTCTCTACTGATTCACGATCGAATAGATATGTCAAACCTAGTGTTTGTTAGAGATCATAATCTGTGTCCTTTCATCAACCTTGATTCACCAAAGGCTGAGAACTATAGAGATATCAAGCATGCCATCAGACAGACTAGACTTCTTCATGTTATATGAGCAAGACCAGAGATCTATGAGGATCATATAGTCCAATTCTAGACTCATGCTCATCTGGAGCAAATGAATGATGAGCAAGTAGTAGTATCTACTATGCATGATCACCAAATTACTATCTCTAAAGAAGTTATAAGGAGAGTATTATAACTTGGTGATGAAGATACTGAAGGTCCAGTGGAATTTAATGAGAATTATGTTCTTCATGTTTTCAGGAAGATAGGCTACATTGGTACCATAGACAGAAAGCAGATCAAGAAGTCTTTCATGTATGCCCAATTTAGATTCCTTATGCACACATATCAGAAAACCATGACTAATAGAAAGATTGGCTGGGATGCCACTTCCTTGAGGAGCTCTTCAGCCATTGCAAGCATCATAGCTAGAAGGCCCATTAACTTAGCTACACAAGTGTTAAATGGGATGATCTACAACTTAACTGAGGTGAGGAACAAGTTCCAGATGTATCAATGATTCCTTTAGATGATTATTGATGATCTACTACAAGACATCCCAAGAGAAGGTGCCATCTGTCAGCCTGTTCATTTTAATGAACATGTATTCACAAGAATAAAGTCAACTTTATACCAAAGAGCTAAAGTGCCAGTACCTCCTCGTATGATTGATCATGATCTTCTTGTACCAGACATTTATATGAGGATTCCAGGACAAGGTGAACCTCATATGATGTTCCAAACTATCATTCACCAACAACTAATCATCCAACCTACCCTAATCATACAAGAAGAGCAAGCTGCTCCTAAGCCTGAACCAATCACACATCATCAAGATCCAATTGCACCAGAACCACAACCATTCATTCAGCAAGTTCAGGAAGATATTGAAGAACAAGAACAATTTTAGTTTGAGCATCACATGTCATCACCCAAACTTATTGAAGAACCATTCATTCAGCAAGTTCAGGAAGATATTGAAGAACAAAGCCCAAACTTATTGGATCAACAAACATTATCTTCTCTTTTAAGAGACATTGATGCATCATTAGCAGAACAATCGAGCTATCAAGAAGAAGATGGTACTTCATCAGCTCAAGAACATGAACAAGTAGAACAAAGCACTATAGCTAAACCTGTTGAAGGTGAAGATAGGGTAGTCAGATTCCCACTGAGGAAGAGATTGAATGCTCTAAAGTGTTTTTATTCACTGAGTATAACAAGTTGATTGAGAAGTAAAACAACAAAGCAAAAGGCTGAAAGAAAAGCTAAAGTGTAAAGATGAAGAGATAGAAAAGCTCACGACTAATCAAAAAGCTCAGAAGTTGATTCTTCAGATCCTAGAACAACAACTAGATCAATCAAGAGAAGAGGTGAAAGCAAAGGATCAAGATCTTAGCAGTACAAGATTAGATGTTGCATATCTGGCTGAGCAGATAGATGCAAAAGACTCTAAGATAGATAAATTGAAAAAGATTTTTGATGCTCAAAATAAAGAGATTAAGAGGCTAAACAGAGGGCTATAACAAACAGACAATCAACTTAATGAGGAAGAACATTCAGAAGGTTAAGAACAAGACCTGAGTGATGACTTTGAAGAACAAATCATGTCTCAAGCTGAAGAAATCAGCATAAGGGAAACTGAACAAGCAATCATTATCCCCGAGGAGATATACTCAATGGATCAGCTGTTTGGAGAGGCTAATCCATTTGAGAACATCCACTATTCACCCATTCTGAGACAACATTTTCACACAACAGACACCCAATCATCTCAAACAAGCATCATCCCTGTAAATCCATTATCTGAGAAGCAAAAAGAGTTAATTAGACAATTTGTTGAATCTTTGAAAGAGCAACCTAAATCATTCAAAGATCAAGCTTCATCACCATCACAACCTCAATTGAAAACATATGAAAGGAAGAGAAAAAGAATGTACCTAGCTTCTTTGAGGAATGTAAATCAACAGATTCAAGAGTTTGAAGAACCTGAGTCTTAACCACTCAAGCTTCTCAAGGTTAAAGTTGAACCAGTTGAAGAATATGAGTCAAAACAGAAAGAATATGAGACTGCTTATTTGGAAGAAGGAAAGATTGATCAATCTCATGACAAACATCAAGAACCAATCATTATACTCACTAATTCTGATGAAGAAGATGAAGAACAAGATGAAAATAAGATGGAAGACATTCAAAACCTATTCCCAGATGATCTAGAAACACTTATGGGAATAGAGTTAGCATCCAGAGGCTTTCCTTATGATTCTTTCATGCAACTTAACCTTTCAGAGGTTAAAGACTTGCTCAAGGACTTTCAAGATGTAATGAAAAATGAATCTGAGCAAACATACAGAAGGTATAAAGAGATAAAGGATAAATAAGAGTTTGAAAAGAATCTACCCAAAGACCCTTAAATAGAGAAAATGACCTACTCCTAGGTGAAAAGCTAGTTGAGTCATACATGAACAAGATACAGGTCATATGCTGGCAGATCTCTCTCTCAGATGAAAGACATGGCTAGAGAGATTTGCAAAAACATGTTGGCTACTGCCTTAAAGCCACAAATCATCAGACCTCATCCAGCCTCATCTCTATCAATGTATCATCAAGCTCCTCTTGAGCTTCATCCTATAGAGGAGCCTAGGCAGTCCATGCCTCATAGGTTATGGCCTGAAGGAAATGAAATGAGATAGTTGATTAATGAGAATACAAATTTTGTAAAGCTCTATGACAGAATAACTCTCACAGCCTTTGTAGATGAAAGAAAGAATGTGGCATGGAAATATGATAATATATGGGATGTTGTGCTTATCAAAAGAGTATCTGGACTTGTCCAATACTTATCATACATATCTCAACTGGGATCATTGACATATGAAGACAGACTAGACCTGATGCAGCTAAGAATGGTCAATCATACAAATAATCCCAGAGGTGCTGATTTCTTTCATATCTTGAGACCATATATGAATAAACAACATCATGTGATGAAATGAAAGGCTGATAAAGAAGGTAAGCTTCACTTGGCCAAGCTGAGAAGAGAACAACAATTGGCAAGCAAACAGAAGAAACCAAGTGAAGAACACACATCACATGTTGATACTGTGTTATTAGAGAGTGTTGGTTATCCAATAAGACCATCAGATTTGAAGTTAATCATGAAGAAGATTGATGGTAATAAATACAACCATCCAATGATAAGATGGTACTATGATGAAACCTACTTTGAAGTGGTATTGGAAAGAAAGCTTGAAGGGAAAGAAGCTTTAGACATTAGGCTGTTTGACCCTGTTGAGATCAAACTCCTACATCCATCATATGTATTTTTTTAAACACAAAGTCATTCCCTACAATTGAAAATGTGCTTTGCAAAGGTGACTGTTGTTATTTTATAAACATGCTGAGAATCCTGGGAACAGTCTATGTGAATGCTGCACTTAAACAAAGCATTGAGACAAATCAGCAAGCTCCAACACACATAGAGGGAATTACTAGACTAAGGATCTCAGACAACAAAAATTTAGAAGTTCTAAAGGGAAATCATGTTGTAACTACATTGGTTAGCAACGTTGATGTGCAAAGCCTAAGTTTATCAACCCTAGAACAGATGGTTCATCTCTCCATCAACTGTAAATATGATGATCAAAACAGTGCATTACAGTACTTTGGTGAACACATAGTCAACTGCAGACATGCTTTGAAGATCATTGCTTTGACTGATAAAGTGAATGGAGCAGAGAAAGATAAGATCACTTAACAGGATGTTGAAGAGTCTTTGAAGGCCCCAACTGAGGTTCGGAAGAAAGTTGATGAAGCTAGTCCATCTCACTCTTAAAGGTTAACTAACAAACAAACAAACAAAAACAATCAAAATATCTAACGATTCAAACAAACAAAACATCCAATCATACATAACATACAATAAACAAATCAGAGCATCAATCATTCATCAATATCATTCATATCATTAATCATAACATCAAACATACAATAACAAGCCAAACAAGCAAGCATACATGAATCAGAACATACATTACAGTCTGATTACATGTGTGTAATCAGAATAACATACGATCATTCAATCATGCAAACATGCATAACACTGAACTCAATCAATCATACATGTAATCTATAAATCAAAAAAACAAGTAATCAATCAATCATACATGAAATCATGCAATCATACATGAAATCATGCAATCATACATATACCCAAGCAATCAAACAATTAATTAGAACAAACAGTCAATCATTTAATCATGCATAACATACAAACATGCAATCAATCATTTTAAGTCAAACATACAATCATTACAATCATTCATATCAAACACAAACTCACACATAGTTACTAACAAACAAAAAATTAACAAGCAAACATTAAGAGATGGCAACATCATCCTCAAGGGGAGTATTGTTGGACTCAACAAGTGCATTAAAAGGATAACGCTTGCCATAATCAAACATAATGTGTTCTAACATTCAAACCATCATTAACTAATACATTAGTATCATTAACATTCATAACATACACTAATCTTTGTTTAAATTTCTTTTACAGGTTTGTAGATAGGAAGAAATTTTTGCCAAGTGTCTGCACCGGATGAAGAAAGTCGATAGCGGATGACTATCTATGAGCAACGCATGAAGAATGAAGTCCCAAGTGTAGACAGTGGATGAACAAACACACACAGCGGAGGACCAATGTCCACAGCTAATGAACAGTCCACAGCGGATGTTCATCCACAACAGATGAACACTTCACAGCGGACAACTAACAAGACAAACATTCAAACAAGTGTTCACAGCGGACAACATCCAAGGCACAACGGATAGTTCATCTACCATCCACAGCCGACAGCATGTCATCCACAACGGACGATCAACATTCACAGCGGACAACTTATAGACTTAGGATTATTTATGTAATTTTGTTTTAAATAAGGGTATTTTAGTAACTATACATAGCTTTATGTATAGGCTATAAATAGCAGTATACCCCAATCCTTTGTAAGCTTTTTGAACATTCAATACAATCAGGCATTGAACATTATCATTCAAGCATTCAAACACACACATACAATCACACACACACGGATATTCATATCATTAATCATGGGTTTCCACACCATGATTATTGAGTGTTGAATGTATAACAATTTGTTGTTATATTGTGAGAGATTGAAAAGATCCTTGGGGAGATTTATTTGATCTTGTTCTTATTCTTAAAAGTTCAACTCAGTGGATTTCATCAGGTTCCTCTCTTTCACTATTCTCCTTCATCCACAAAGATTCAAACCCTAAATTCACCCACAAACTGACCTTGTTCTTACCTTCCTTCATCTTATAACTACTCAAAATGGCCAACCTTGATCCACAAAACTAGCCTGATTTCTCTATGCAACTATATAGACAACATAATCAGGTTGCTCTGTTAGTGTCTGAGAAAGATCCTGGCTTCTCAGACATTTGTCGCTTCTTGGCTTTATCTAATTACTTCACCTCCCTCACCATAAATTCTCCACAATATGAAGATTATCTTTTAGAGTTTTGGAGGAACTACCAAGAGGTCATTATGGATGGGGATAAGGCACTGTCTGCCACAGTACAGGGTAGGATAATTTTTAATACTCCAGCCACTATTTGTACTCATCTAAGGCTGGATGATGAAGAAGGAGAATTGTCCTTCCCAAAATCTGCTATGAACCGGTCCTTTAGGCAGATGGGCTATGAGGGTGATTACTCTATAAGAACCTTCAAGAAAGGGAAGGTCTCCTCCTAATGGAAGTACCTCCTCCATGTTGTCATTCACTTTCTATCATACAAACATGGAGGTTGGGTTCAAATTCCTGAAGACCTTTCCTATATAGTCCATGGATTGGTACAAGGGATCAAGTTCAGGTACTCATAATTTGTTTATACTAATTTACTTGCAAAATTGGACTCCTTAGAATATTACATGTTCCTTAGATATGTCAAGTACATTCTTAACTGTGACCTGGGCTCACAGTTAAGGGGAACATGCAATGTTCTAAAATTAGGACAGATGAAGCCTGACATCTTCAAGACAATGAGAAAGCCAACTGGTTGGCTTCTTAGGGGTAGAAACAACCGTAGTCCCAAAAATGTTAGAGCTCATTGCTCAAGGTAACAACTTAGCAACGCAAGGTAATGTTGAACCCATGCCTTCCACATCTGTATCACCCACACAACCACAAATCACCATCACCTATCAAAGAAAATCCAAACAAACCCCTGCATAAGCTACTCAGGTTGTGTAGTCCCCCAAATCACCAACCATGTAGGAAGAAGGGGACACTGGAGCTCCCACTTCTCCTAAGGAGCAAACCACTCCCATTCTTTCTATGATAAGTGTTGAAGTTCCTCATGCTCAGCCTGATGAGGTCACTACACTAACACCATCCAGCTTTCACTCAAATTCTCAAAACTCTAGTGATCAAACTTCAATGGAAAGTTACCATCCCCAGCTGCTTGACCTCAACTAACCCATACCTAACCTTGAATTCTATGCTGATGAAGACATGGGATTCAGTGTGTACCATGAGTCTCTCTTCTACACCTCTGCTCAAGGAGACGAGTGCTCTTGACTAACCCATGTCTAGCCCGCATCATCCTCCCGCAACTGAGGTGGACCTCCCTAAACCTGTTCAGGAGGTCCATTTGGAAGAGGCTCTTACTTTCGTAAGTGCTTACATCATTCAGACATTAACCATAGAAACCCAGCCCATTGACACTTCTATTGAAGCATTAGTGTGCAGGGGAAAACCAGCAGCCAAGAACCTGAAGCTGGTAATGAGGAAGAAGACCTTGGTCCTATTCGCTCATCGTCCAATGATTCTTCAAATGAAGATGAGGGGAGTCTGAAACTAAACATGCAACAACCGACTAAAACTGGCACCTATTTAGTCTCAAAGGTCAATCACCTGGAATCTTAGGTGGGACCTAGTTCCTAGCTCCCCTATGCAAGAGGGTGATGCTACCAAAAGGGGGAGAAAGTCTTACATACAATTATAGAACCTGGGAGTTCCTCTCAGAGTATGGACATAGAGGATTCATCACCCTCACTTGTAGTTGTCAATGCTTAACAACCTCCTCAAGTCCATATTGATGTGGACTCACTTATACAAAGTCTATTTGAGGAGGGTATACCAAGGGCTATGCCTGCTCCATCTCACCCTACTGAGAACCCAATAGTGGGATAGAGATATGATGATCAAAGGAGAGCCCTGGTAATCTCTAGGTCTCTTGGTCAACAAGAGATCTTCAACTTCTTTAAACTAAGATACTATAATAGCACCTATCTAGTTGACCTTCCACTTGCCAACCCAAGTCAAAACAGGAAAGCTACATGGTTAGTTGATAGGATTCAACAAAGGGTCTTTGAAGAGTTCAAGCTGTGAACAAGACTATATAGATAGAGACGAGTAGGCAAGACTATTGGTCAACTTGATGTTAAGGTGGACCCTAAGATTAGCTTCAAAGGGGAAACCTTGGCTAAAGGTCCAGTAGTTGAGCCTGTGAACCTTGAGACAGGAACTACTTTAGCACCCTTAACACCTACTACCCTTAGTAAGGCACAAGCTAGTGAAGGTGTCTCACATCCTCTCTCTAGCTAGAGCTTAAGTGAAGAACCAAGCAATAAAGGACAAAGCTCTATCAAACTTGAGTCACACATGCCTGTGAGAGACAAAGTAAAAGGAAGATGACTCTTAAGGAGATTGAGGAGGAGAAGAGAGAGAGGAAGAGGAAGGCAAGGGAAGAGAGTTCAAGAAGGACCCCTGGCATCATGGAAGTTACAATCGGGGCTACCCCCAGGTCAAACACTCAAGATGATGCGTTAAGGCCAGCCAGAGTAAATTATTTGGGGTGCAAAAACTACAATATTGATAAACTCATCTCTCTCCCCTTGGAGGAGTTAAATGAATTGGCTAACACTGAGTTGTCAAAGGATAGAAAGGAGGTAGAGGATGCAGAACTGCTCCTCAAGATCAAGGAAGAAAGGAGGAAGAAAAGACTCTACAAACATGCTCCTACCCTCTACCCAGTTCAAGAAAGCCCAGAGGCTGTGGCAACTAACCAACAACCTCAGTTAGACAATGAAGCAACAAGTACAAAAATTACAAAAAGTTGCTAAGAGGAAGATAAGGGATGAAGCTGCAACGTCAAGAGCCATCATCCAAAAGAGTCTAAAGAAGTCTGCTGATAGGCAGAGGATGATGAGCTTCTTGAAGCTGTATGGATTCTCCAAAAGGAGGCTTGGTCCTGTTGGGGTTTTCACAAGTTTATCAGAGTCATTTTATCCTTATAAAATGAAAAACGCAGCGAACTTAGGAATAAAAACTTGTTACAGTTAATATATATAAACCATTTTATATATTTGTTAAAAACCCGTAATGGATCGTTATATGAAAAACCATGCTTACAAACAACCATACGGTATTTAGAATTCTACCTCTCAAATAGGTTAGAGGAAGATGATCTGTGAATGGCAGCTTGCAAAGTAGGAGGCCTCAAGCTTATCCACCCCAAGCTTCCAACAAACACCAAGCTTCTAGGATTTTTACTTGAACGATCTCTGTTCTTGCTTTTCTTCGACCGATCGAGAAAGAAGCAACAGAAACCGAACATGCACTTCTAGAGTGTGTTGTAAGTTATTAGAGAGAGTGGTTGAATGCAATCATATATCGTATGTCCTGTGAAACTAAATTTCAGAGAGAGAGAAAAGTAGCGGGATCCAGCCCCTTAACCTATCCGCATTTCTCTAACATTCATCAGCATTAGTAAATGCGGATGAACAACCTCCTACCGCATTTGTAAATGCGGATGAAGAAATTTCATCCGCATTTCTCAAATGTACATCCGCATTAGTAAATGCAGATGAGTAGTTCCATTAGCATTTCCACAAATGCACATCCACATTTGTTAATGCGGACGAACAATTTCATCAGCATTTCCCAAATGCACATCCGCATTAGTAAATGCGGACGATCAGTTTCATCAGAATTTCCTTAAATGCCCATCCGTATTAGTAAATGCGGATGAAGAAATTCCTTCAACATTTCCACAAATGCACATCCGCATTAGTAAATGCGGATGAGGAACATCCATCTGCATTTCCTTATGAGCACATCCGCATTAGTAAATATGGATGAGCAATTAAGAAATACGGACAAAAGACTTATATTGTTGCTCAACCATTTGAATAACAATATAAAATACTCTCTCCCTAATATAAATTATCCATATAATTTATTCACAACACTAGTGAAAATATTTAGAAACCTGATTTCTAAATACTTCAAGTTTCAATAGTTATTGACATGATCATATCATAAAATAAATATTGTAGGTGTTTGTCTAGCTTGTTGTTGGGTATTACCCGACTTGGATCATAACGTACTAGCCACATCAATTCAATATGTGTCTTGGGCAGACCGTTCCCAACAATCTCCCACTTTCACAAGATACATTGAGGATTGATGCAAGTAGTAAATACCGCCTAACAACGGTTTACTACCCCTAATACTCATGACGAAGTGCCATTCAATAACATCATCTTCTTCAAGTCCTATACTTGAAAATGATTTAGGTGAATCTATCATTTATCCTTTACTCAAATTTACTTATGATCAATTACATAATTCCATGCAGTAATATTTGAGAGCGGGTCAGTCCAATATTTGTATCCCACAAATATCTATAAACTTTGGTAGCAACCTTTTGCTCTATATTCATACCTTTTAAATATCCACCAATCCAAGTTCATAATATTCTTACTTCATATATGTTCCCACAAATATGACCGACTACGGACATTTAGAATAATAAACATATTCATGGATTTAAACATGCTTAAATAAAACATAACTCATAGTATTACAATAATATATATATGAGTCAAAATAACATTTGTTCCAATATTTAAATACTAATCAAATCCAATCACTAGAATATCGAAGTCCCAAGGCACAAGTATGACTCTCATGCTTTGGCCTTTCAAGGAGCTTCGTAGTGGATCCGTAATATTTTGATCGGTGTGAATTTTGAGAATATATATCTTTCCTTTTTCAACTTCATCCCTTATGTAGTTGAATCTCCGCTTAATGTGCCTTATCTTTTGATGTGCACAGGGTTCCTTGATTTGAGCAATCGCACCCTCGTTGTCATAAAAGATCTCTAGAGGATCTTGAATGGTAGAGATTACCCCTATGAATTTATTTAACCATGCAGTTTCTTGTGCTTCTAATGAAGCGGCGATGTATTCTGAATTTGTAGTGGACAATGCTACCACATCCTGCTTTGAACTCTTCCAGGACATTGCCCCTCCATTCATAATAAAGACATACCCCGATTGTGATCGAGAATCATCTTGATCAGTTTTGAAACTCGCGTCCGTGTAACCCTTTACAATGAGTTCCCCTTCACCAGATCCGTATATTAGAAACATATTCTTAGTCCTCCTAAGATATTTCAATATACTCTTAACAGCCATCAATGGCTATTTCCTGGATTCTGCTGATATCTGCTTGTCAAGCTTAAAGCGCATGACACGTCCTGTCTAGTGCATATCATTGCATACATGATGGATCCTATAGCAGATGCATATGGGATTTTCTTCATCCTTTCTTGCTCATCCTTTGGGCTTGGACATTGAGATGCACTCAATATTGTCCCTCTTTAAATAGGTACCAAACCTTTCTTAGAGTTCTCCATCTTAAACCTTTTTAAGATTTTATCAATATATGCACTTTGGTTTAAAACTATCAACCATCTTGATCTATCCCTATAGATCTTTATTCCTAAAATATAGGCGGCTTCACCAAGATCATTAATGGAAAAACAACTTCCAAGCCAGGTTTTAACACCTTCCATGGTTGGAATGTCATTTCCAAACAGTTGTATATCATCAATATACAATTATAAGAATGTGATGATGCTCCCACTAGCTTTCTTATACACACAAGCTTCATCAGCGTTCTTGATGAATCCATATTTCTTGATCTCTTCATCAAAACATTGATTCCATCTTCTCGATGCTTGTTTCAATCCATCTTCTCGATGCTTGTTTCAATCCATAGATTGATTTCATTAACTTGCATACTTTATTAGGATATTGTGGATTGACAAAACCTTCGGGCTGAACCATATAGACATTCTCTTTGAGATTTTCATTAAGGAAAGCAGTTTTGACATCCATTTGCCAAATATCATAGCCATAATATGCAGCTATGGCAAATAATATCCTAATTAACTTTAGCATTGCCACAGGCGAGAAGGTCTCATCATAATCAACCCCTTGAGTCTGAGTGAAACCTTTTGCTACAAGTCTTGCTTTATAAGTATCCAAGTTTCCATGCATATCAGTTTTCTTCTTGAAAACCCACTTACATCCAACCGGTTTGGAGTTAAGCGGTGGCACAACCAATTCCCACAGTTGGTTGTCATGCATGGATTGCATCTCTACGTTCATGGCTTCAAGCCACTTGTCACTATCCAAATTGGACATTGCATCATGGTATGTATTTGGTTCATTCGAGTCAACTACATAGCATCCATTCATGAAAAATCCATATCTTTCGGGTGGATAGCTAGTTCTACCAGATCTGCGAACGTTTTGTGTGTATTGATCAACCACTTGATCATTATCAACAACCTCTTGTAGATTACTAGTATCAACCAAACGTGTATTGTCTTGTGGTTCTCGACCCTCATCAAGTTCCATTGTTCTATCAATAGTTCCTTCCATAAGAAACTTAGTTTCCAAGAACTCAGCCTTTCGAGCAATAAATACCTTTTGCTTTATTGGATTGTAGAAGTAATATCCCATCGAGTCTTTAGGATATCCTATAAAGATACACTTAGTGGATGGGTTTTCTAACTTGTTTAATGTGTTTTGCTTAACATAAGCTTCACAACCCCATACCTTTAAATATGATAACGATGGAATCCTTCCATGCCATGTTTCAAAAGGTGTCTTATCCACTTTCTTAGTTGGGGCCATATTCAGAATACGGGCCACGGAGAGCAATGTGAAACCCCAAAATGATAGAGGTTGTGTGCTTCTAGCCATCATAGATCAAACCATATCCAATAGATTTTGGTTTCTCCTCTCAGACACACCATTATGTTGTGGTGTTCCGGGTGGAGCAAGTTGTGAGACAATCCCACAACTTCTAAGATGATCTTGAAAGGCATCACTAAGGTATTCACCTCCTCTATCCGAACAAAGAACTTTGATGGTTTTGTTGAGTTGATTCTCTACTTCATTCTTAAAGATTTTAAATGTTTCAAAAGCTTCATCTTTGTGTCTTAACAAGTACACATAACCATAATGACTATAATCGTCGATGAAGGTAATGAAGCATCTTTCACGATTCCTTGTCATTGCTTTAAAAGGACCACATACATCCGAATGTATGATTCCTAATAAATCTTTTGCCCTTTGGTTAGTCCCACTAAAGGGTTTCTTGGTCATCTTTCCTTGTAAACAAGATTCATACTTATCAAATGAACCCTCTTCATTTGCTTCCAAAAGACCATTCTTTTGAAGTGTTTGAATACGATTGTTGTTTATGTGACCAAGACGACAACGCCGAAGATATAATTCACTTAAACCCATTTTAAGCTTCTTGGTGCTTGATTGGTATAACGAGTTATTAAAGGATGAGTCGTCATTAACCAATTCATAAATACCATTAAAAGGCATAGCCTTGAAATAAAGTATATTATCCATAAATGTAAGGCCCCGTTCCCGGGACGCTTACAGCTGGACCGTCATCGCATAATGTATTCAAAATAGACATTTCTTTTGCAGCGGAATTCAAAAGCTTTCATAATAATTAAAACATGTTATCTCATTACATAAATCATTTACATATCAAAATACAATAACATGTCAAAATGTGGATGCCAGTCTTCGAAACACTGCCAGTAGCGTATGCATCCATGCCTGCAACTCCTCAGCATCAACAAAATACCTGCCAACTATCATGCATACAAAAAGTCAGCGACGCTGAGTGAGTTCTAGTTTTATAAATAAAATAATTTACTTTCGTTAAAACATAACCTATGTAATCGTATGAGATCACACATCATACGTACACATTGATAATATTATTATTATCTTCATCATTGTACAATTCGTACATTTCGTACATTCATCATTATCTTTCACTTCAATCTGGATCCTGTCTCATGCAATACCCCCGACTCATGTCCTAAGAACGACAGTACTGGGGTACGCGACAAGGATCCCCTTCGAGTCGCAAAGACTCCCTTCGACTCACAAAGACTCCCTTCGAGTCACAAAGACTCCATTCAAGTCACCAAGACTCCCTTCAAGCCACAAGGACTCCCTTCGAGTCACCAAGACTCCCTTCAAGCCATAAGGACTCCCTTCGAGTCACCAAGACTCCCTTCAAGCCACAAGGACTCCCTTCGAGTCACAAAGACTCCCTTCGAGCCACAAGGACTCCCTTCGAGTCACAAAGACTCCCTTCGAGCCACAAGGACTCCCTTCGAGTCACAAAGACTCCCTTCAAGCCACAAGGACTCCCTTTTGGTCAATCACATGGATTAAACCCCTTACGAGTCTGTTGTGAGACACAGTCACTCACCTCGGCCTGGCCTACAAGTCTGTAGTGACAACACAGTCACTCACCCCAACCATGGCTTACGAGTCTTTTGTGACACACATTTACTCATCTCAGTCTTGCTTGCAAGACTATTATTACGTTCCACTTTTCATTATTGTTATCTTTCACTTCGTTATATAATACTTTACGTTCATTCATAGCCATACATCAAAAACATCATCACACCATCATGCACACATCAAACATAAGCCAACACATCCCAACAGGACCTATCTCAAACATCACTTCTTAAAGCCCTTAAGAAAGCCCTAAGTCCAAAACTAGGCGCAACATAACATTCTAGGCGCATCAGCAGAAAATTCTAAGTATAAAACTTCTTGGGTGCATCAGCACTATTTGGGCGCATGAGCCCTCTTCGGGCGTCCCAACACTTAGCCATAGAAACAATTCTGGGCGCATGGGCACTATGCAGGCGCATGGCCCACACTTAGCCGTTTTCACTTTCTGGGCGCACGAACCACTATTCAGGCGTATGACCCACCCTTAACCAATTTCACACTTCCTGGGCGCATGGAACTATGCAGGCGCATGGCCCACACTTAGTCACATTTTTATACTTTCTGGCCGCACGACCACTATTTAGGCGCATGACCTGGGCACATCAGCCCTGTTCGGGCGCACCACCCTTGGACGCTTGAGAACACTTAGGCACATAACACTTGGGCGCATGAGGACATTCTGAAATATGTCTAGCACTGCCAAATTCACCCGAACATCATTCTAACACCACCCAAACACAGATTTAACATACTAACGGCATCTAAAACCTGCCAAGCATAATACTAATCCATAACAAGCCTAGAACACACAACCGCAGCACATACATAGAACAAAAGCTGAAACATACGGTTATCTTTAAAAATCTTTTTCCCGGTATGCATAATAGCCCCAATACACTTTAAAATCTGTAAAAGAGGGGTTCTAGAAACTCACCTTGAAGCAGCTCTTCAACCCAAACACTTTCACCTATGATTTCAGCTTCAAAATCCCGAGAACAACCTTCTAAAACATCGAGAGCTTCGGTTACAAGCTGCAAACTAAGCTAAAACCAAACATAAACCCGATTTCTTTCTCTTCTTCTTCAACAGCCGAGGCCAAAAAGCAGATCTGCTGCTTTATGGGGCGGCCATACCCTTATTTATATTAAAATAATGAGTTTTGGCACTTTTACACCTTACACCTCTCATCTTGTGCCCATATACTTTTCTTTCTGAATTCTTTTCTTTTCGTTTTCTTTTAAATAAAAATTCGGGGTCTTACAAGTCCACCCCCCTTATATAGGTTTCGTCCCCCCTGTCGCTTCTCGAACAGTTACGGGTAATGCTGTCTCATTTCTTCCTTGATGTTACACGTAGGCTTAGTCCCCTTCTAGGCTCCATTGTTCTTGCACAAATGGAACCACCGTTCTCCTTAGCCCTTCTTTTCCTTCTATCAAAAATGACCCTCAGTTGCTCCACATAGTTGAATCCTTCATCAATCTCAGTATTCTCTAGTGGCACAATCACATCCTCATCGATTGAGCACTCTTTCAGACGAGATACATGGAATGTCGGATAACTTCACTTAACACGTCGAGTAGCTCCAGTCAACATGCCACTTTCCTTACCCGAGCAACAATTCAATTTGGTCCTTTATACCTCATTGTTTACTTTACTCGTCTTCTAATTCGGATGATTCTAGTTTCCTAAAACGAAGCCTTCATCATTACTCCACCGCCATAGAGCGGCGCCGAACTCCTTTTGGGCGCAATTGCTCAAACCACCTTCTTGCAACACTCGGTGTTTGCCTCATAGGCTGCTAGCCAATCCTTCCGAAGGCGTACGTCTATCCATCCATGTCTATCCTGAACAGTCTAGTAGGAAACACGCGCTCTCTCAATACTTTCGTGCAATTCTCTAGGACATCCGGTAACCTAGTGGACTTACCAATAGCAATTTCTACATCGAAGGATGCATCGATCTTCCTACTCCTAACGTGCAACTTAACACAAAGGCAGCAGAAATGAAACTACTACTAGCACCACAATCAAAGCACAAGGCACAAATTTAACTTACCAGAAACGTACATGACGTCGCGTCGAAGTCTGCTCTAGCCTCCTCATGGTCATAGTGAATGCTCTGACATTCATCCTCTGCCATCCTTCCTTGCACTCGAGCCCTGTGCTCTTGACTTCGTGCAGTCTCTGCTCCTGTGTCCACTCTCACCACACCTGTAACATCTTATTGTATGACAATCCCTTGCCAAGTGGCCCTCCTTTCCACACTGAAAACAGAGATTCGATCCCCGCTTACATACTCCTGCATGCTCCTTCCCTCATTTCTTGCATACCTCTTTCCTCTCAGAGATCCTCTTCCGATCATCGAACCCCATCATCTTACCTCCAGCCACAAATTCACCATCATCATCATCCCGCCTTCCGTTCCCACTGCTAACATAACCCCGCTCCTCCTCATCGTCCATCATTTCCACCAACTCTCGCTTGTCATACAACCTCCCCGCCAAATCGACCGCTGACCTAAACGTGCTTGGTCGGGCAGTGATCAGGTGTCTGCGGATATCTGTTGGCAGACCTTGAATATACCTTTTGATCTTTCATGACACAGGCGTCACTTGATCTGGCACCAACCTTGCCATCTCATTGAACTTCGTGGTGTACTGTTGGTGAGTCATCGTTCTCGCCTCTAACTGCAGAAACTCCCTCTCAACTTTGTCAAGCTCTCTATGAGGGCAAAACTCCTCGATTACCAACCTCTTCAGCTCCTTCCACCTCATCCTCCCGATTGCCCTGGTGCCCTCAACCTGATCAATATTGTCCCCCCAGCATAAGGCTGAATCCACAAATGAGTGGGTAGCAAACTTCACCTTCTGATCCTCGAGACACTCGCTGATATCAAGTGCCGCTTCCATCTCTCTCACCCAACGTTGTGCAGCAGTAGCACTCCCATTTCCATCAAACATAGGAGGCCTACACCTTTGGAATGCTCCATAGCTACATCCCTTTGCAGTCTCCTGCACAGCTTCCTCATCCTCCTCATCATCACTGGAGACAACCATGTCAGCATCGGGTTGCTCCATACCCCTAGAACCTCCAGCTTCACCTCTGCATCGTGTGGTTCTCCTTCTCTCACTCTCCTTCTTCTCATCCTCATTCATAGCTCTAAGGACATCGGTCACTACAGTCAGCAAAATCATCTGCATGACCTGTTGGACTTCCTCTGCCACTGCCTCCTTCATTGAGGCTCTCAGATTAGCACTCCCGTCCTCACCGTCCTGGTGACGAAGCGCTGGCTCATCAGGAGCCGTCTCAACAGTCTTAGCTCTGCTCCTCGTGGCACGTGGCCTAACACCACGTCCACCATGACCTCTACCTCGCGAAGCCTCAGAAGACCTACCACCAGCCATCTAAAACACTACAAGGTTCAAACACCAACACGGTTATTCAAGGTAATAGCTCGAGTTATGTCAAGTATAGTAAGTCCCTAATCACAGTGGCCAGTTGTGTTTAGCCACTTACTTTACTCTTCATTTCTTAAGCATTCCCTATCCTGACTACATCAGTATCTAAATCCGCACAGAAGCACACAAGCCACATAACATGCACACATAATACCGGTTAACATTAACTTACATAAAACCTTTACATAAAACTTTTACATAAGACTTTTACCTGCAAGCACGTAGCTACTAGGACTGGCATCCCTTTCCTTTCATCCCATTCTCAGTTTAAGATTAGGTTCTTTTTGAAAATATTTACCCAATTATCTTAAACTTTAGCTCTGTTACCAACTTGTAAGGCCCCGTTCCCTGGACGCTTACAGCTGGACCGTCATCGCATAATATATTCAAAATAGGCATTTCTTTTGCAGCAAAATTCAAAAGATTTCATAATAATTAAAGCATGTTATCTCATTACATAAATCATTTACATATCAAAATACAATAACATGTCAAAATGTGGATGCCAGTCTTCGAAACAATCCCAGTAAGGTATGCATCCATGCCTGCAACTCCTCAGCATCAACAAAATACCTGCCAACTATCATGCATACAAAAAGTCAGCGACGCTGAGTGAGTTCTAGTTTTAAAAATAAAATAGTTTACTTTCGTTAAAACATAACCTTCGTAATCGTATGAGATCACACATCATACGTACACATTGATAATATTATTATTATCTTCATCATTGTTCAATTCGTACATTTCGTACATTCATCATTATCTTTCACTTCAATCTGGATCCTGTCTCATGCAATACCCCCGACTCATGTCCGAAGACCGACAGTACCGGGGTACGCGACAAGGATCCCCTTCGAGTCACAAAGACTCCCTTCGAGTCACAAAGACTCCCTTCGAGTCACCAAGACTCCCTTCGAGCCACAAGGACTCCCTTCGAGTCACCAAGACTCCCTTCGAGCCACAAGGACTCCCTTTAAGTCACAAAGACTCCCTTCGAGCCACAAGGACTCCCATCGTTTACAAACTTTAATACATAACCATATTGTTTCAGAAGGGAAACATAAATTATATTCCTAGTCAAACTAGGAGCATACAAAATATTCTTCAAAATGACTTCCAAACTGTTGGTCCTCTCGATCGATACAACAGTGTAATTGATTAATAAACACAAACAAATCTCATTGAAAACACAAATATCAATGACATTTGTGTAAAATATAGATCAAACAGAATAAAATATTGATGAACAATGATGAACACCTTAAGAACACTCAATAAACTCTTGTTTGATCTGAATTGATTGCTAAAGATATTACAAATGTCAAAAGACCTTCAATCAATGGCTCATTCAAGCTTGCTAAACACACTAATGACTCTAGCTATATATAGTCTAATGACAATTAGACTTAATGACAATTAGCCCCCTAGACTATCATAAAAACATAAAAATGACTTAAACATAAATAAATATATTTTGTTGACACAAAATATATTTATCAACAATAAACTCCTAGTCATTTATAACTTCAACGTCTCGTATTGGTTCTTCATCTCGAATGCATCTGTTTGACTTTTCCGATGACTTTGACAGTGATATTGACATTTGTTGACTTTGTCTGTGTTGATAATATAGACTATCCTTTTAAGACCCAACAATACTCCCCCTTTGTCTATTATTATCAACGTCTTTCATCGTGATCAGCACCGATAAGTCAACTATATAATGATCTTCAATTTCCACCTAGATTGATGATCTGGTACAGACAATCTTTCATCTTATAGGCTCCCCCTTTTTGAATGCTCCCTCCTTTTGTGTGCATCATGAGAATGATCAGTAACAGCATCTCCAACTCTTTATTCTTGAGTGCTTCAAAAGATGTAGGAGAAGGAATCTTAGCTCGATATCCTCTGCAAACTTGAGGAACAGGTTCTCTGGTATGGTACTTTGCTCAGTTGATGATCGACCATCAATTGCAGCAAGAATCTATAACACAATTACAAACACATTCTACACAATTCTCGTTAGATCATTTCAACAATACAAATAAACTAGTGTTTATCTGAATGTTCAATTTCTCGTGAAATGCATGTGAAAATCAATTTAATAGCATAATATGGAAGACTTGAAAAATGATTTGAAATGAATATTTTATTTTATTTTGTTTTATCATATTACACCAAGAACTAATTTGATCATGAGATCACATCCACAAGATATACGAAAGCACAAAGATATATTCGAACATCGACAAGTTAGTGAGATCACACTGATACAGAGGTTGGACACAATTTTAAATTTTTGAAAGCCAAAAACGTTCAAAAATGATTGTTAGTATATTTGTCCAATTTAAACCCATGCCTTATCCTTTTCAGCAAGTGATCTGCAACTGATTTTATCATGTTTTAGATTTAATTAGAGAAGCTCAGGTGATTTGGTTCCCATAGACATCCCGCAAAGAACTTATCCCATCATCAGGGCTTATTGAGTAATATGATTAACTCTGCTTGACTTCCTTTCGAGGTTCAACAATGATATTAGTTAAGAATCACTGTACTTTTATTTTAGGGAACAGATGATGAGAGCTCCAGGTCTATACTTATGTATAACAGAGAGATGATCATCTAAGCATGCTGATGAGAGCTTCAGGTCTATACTCACGTATAACAGAGAAGATCATCACTCCAGGTCAATGCTTTCGCATAGTAGAGGAGATAAGCACGAAAAGGATTCTGAAGATTCTTACAAGAAGCATCAATTCAGAAGCAAGGGTGAGGGAATTTGGGAATCGAAGTAATCAAGGCAGAAGTCAGATACTCTCAACCTTTTTTTGAATAGACTTATAACTTTGTGCAGGCCGAAATGTCAGGAGAATAATCCTTATCATCGAGTTCTAAGGCTTTAGTTAGGCTACAAAATCCCTATTTACTTTGTTTTCAGGCTGAGCCTACCAAGCATATCATATAATGAAACTGTCTTTTTTAGATTTTAGAATATTAAGTGATACAGACATCTACATCAGTTACTACCATTTCTCACAAAGTACAAGTCATGCAAATAAGCATACCAAGAAGACATACTATCATTTCTCAGTCATTCCAAATCAAGTTCTTAGTTCTCGTGAAAATTTTTTATTCTCCCCCGAAATTTCTTTTTAACTTCCATGAAACAAAAAAAAGAAATTTCCCCTTTTTTTGTTTTTTTAAGTATATAATAAACGGAATTGAAAAAAAGAATTTTACTAAAGAAAGTCTTCCAAATTATACTAGCAAAAACATGAGAAATGAAGTAACAAGAAAAATACAGTGATTGTGAATGGTTGATAAGAATCCAAAATATAGACGAAATACCATAACCTGTTTGTTCCGCCTCAAATTTGAATTAGGAACAATCCTAGTTAGTAAACCGGAATACTGATAGGTCTCCTTAATTGTTCCTGCACTCATAAACAGATTAGTTAGAGAGGGGACCCAGGCCATCGTGGTTCTGGGAGTTCCTTTTTTCATCAGTGTATGTAACCTGTTTAAGCACACACTCTTTTGAAAAATCATTTATTTCTTTATCCTTTTATTTTTTTTTTACTTTCTAAATTTGTTTCTTTTTGATTTGAAAGAATTGAATTTGGAAATTATTTTCTGTTTAAGACCCGAAGGAAGAGATTTTAATTCTGAAACATTGGTCTTTTCATCTTTAAATCATGTGAAACCGGCTTCACATGAGAAGGTTTGGATAGATTGTTCTTCATCCAACCATTCAAAGATATGTTCTTTTTACCATTTGAACCTGAGAAGCAACTTGTGTTATCTTTACCTCCCGAAGCTTGCCTTTGAACCTGAGGGCACTTCTTTAGCACATGACCTTCCTTTCCACATCTAAAGCAAGCCTTGAAAGGCTTTTGGTTCTTTGTAGTCCCATGGATAATAGGAGAGGGTGGAGCTTGCTTTGAGGTTGAGGCAGGTTGTTGACAACCTTGATGCTTCTTCTTTTGGATATATGGAAATTGAACCTTTTGAGGCTTTGTCAATGTGGATTTCGAACTGGGCTGTGATTTGATTTGTGATGTTCCGGGAGCTGAGATCTAAACATTATTCTGAGTACACTTTTGTATGATTGGTGATTTGGTAGACTTGGAAGTAGATTTGTGAAGATCACGATGGATAGCAGATGAAGATGGTGAGTGCTTCTGCTGAGCTTTGGAAGAACTGCTGATTTGCTTAGCAGTTGGAGATGAGATACGTATAGGTCTTGATTCAACTGTTGGAAGCTTTTGACACTTGATAACTTCAGGTGACTTGATGATCTCTGGTTCATCATCAAAACTTGTCCAGTCCTGGATACACAAGTTAGCTTCCAATGGATCTTGATTGATGACTCTTGTTGTGTCGGTTTGTGTTGTTGAGTTCTGATTGCTTGACTATTCCACAGCTGTTCCTTCTTTGACAAAATTGACAGGAACAAATGAAGGGATGCTACCTGTCTTGAATTCGTTAAAGAAGTTACTGGAAACAACTGATACTGTATTTGAAGCATTAGTGGTGGAATTATCATTTTGCAGATCAGATCCTTGCTTGATAAGCCCCAAACCTACAGGAAAATCATATTAATCTCGAGCCTCTTTATGATTAGCGCTGTTTAAACCTGAATGTAAACTATTAGTATCTGCAGCTTCAATTAAATCATTAGATGGATGAGGTTGAGGCATAGGAGAGTAACACTAAGTGCTAGGAGAAGGATAAACATATGAAGTTTCACCACAACCCACACCCGTTTTGATTCTTGCTCCCCTTTGATTAGAGAATAGATCTTCCTGTTTCATCCCTTATATCATCCATTTATCAAGTTTAGTTTTAAGCTTGCTAGTCTCAAATTCTGCTTATGTGACTCGTTCGCTCAAAACATTAATCTCGACATTCTTTTCTAAAAGATTTCAGTTTAAAAGATCATTTTCTTTTAAAGCTTCTCTTAGTTTAATAAAATAGTTGGACTCATTGATTTTAAGTTCTTTGTTTGTTCGTTTTAATTCTTTTTCATTTTCTAACAATAATCTGTTAGCTTTATAAACCCCGAATAAATGAATTTTGCAGGGAGGAGAACACATGTCTTGAACAATCTCATAGGGGAGTCCCATAACTATCTTTTCCATAGCTAGGGCTTTTTCACATTGACAGACAGGAGTGTTATTTTTGTATTCTTCCTCCTCAGTAGCTCTCTTCTTAGCTTCTTCAGCTGCACCTTCCTCTGGATTTCCTTCATCCTGAACCTCCTGCTTCACTTCATCTGTTTCACTATCCTGTAGCTTCTGAATTTTACACCAGCTTGCAAAGGCATCAACATCACCAACACTCTTTCATTGAGTATCGTAGCTGAATTCTTTGAAATGATCAAAATCCTCATTATAATTCTCATCACTGTTTACCGCCTCAGCCATCAATACATGATTGACTTCTTCTTTAGTTTCTTTGATCTCAACACTTGGAGATACACCACCATACATGAATTGACTGTACTCTTTCTTTTCATATCCAAATCAAATGACTTCAACTTGTTGATAACTTCCATGAGTTTGTAGTCAGCAAAATTTCTTTCGTGTTTTAACAACCTAACTTGTGGACTCCACTGTGGAGGAAGAGAGTCCAAAAGTTTTGTGACTTGTTCATGGTTTCCCAGCTGATCATCATACTTCTTAAGGTTGTTTGCCACCATCAGAAATCAATTAACAACATCAAATTTCTTTTCTTCTTTCATGGATGCAAAAGAATCAAACTGACTTTGTGCCATTTTGGCGTTGTCTGATACGAAATCGGCAGAAAACGATATTTGCTTTTAAAATATTAAAATTTACTTTAACACCCAAAACTAAAATTATTTTTCCAAAAATTGTTGAATGATATTCTCCCCCCGATAAAATACTTTTAATGTCAACTAAATGGTTTCTAAGCAACTGGGGTCAAGCAACAGTTTTGCTAAATTCACTGAAATTTCACTAAAATACTTTTTTTTAAATGATCAGAGGCAAATTTCCCTGAAATTTCACTAAATTCGCTGCCAAATTCGCTAAATTTTCACTAATTCGCTGGCAAGTTCGCTGGTAATTTCTCTCCTAATTTCACTGGTAATTTCAACAGCAGTTTCGCATAGCAATGGCACACAGATGCTAGTTTTGCTGGATAGTTTCGCCCAAAACTAGTTGAACTTTCTTTCAGAGAACAATTGGGCAGCAATTTCGCTGGGTTTGGCACACAAACACACTAAACTTTTGTTCAACGAATGTACATTCGCTAGGACAAAGAAATCAGATCTAGAAACAAGAACTGTGTAATTTCACTGAATGATCCCTAGTTTCACCAGGCAAAACTGTGTAGTTTCGCTGAATGACGCTGTAGTTTCGCTGGACGATCTGTAAATTCGCCTGACGTATCTGGACAGCTTTTTCAGCACGAAATCAACTGAAATTCGTCCAATTCTCAATGAATTTGAGATCTGATGATTTCTAAAGCTTCCCACACCAAAATCGAGCAATCCTCAATCCATTTCCATGTCCAAAACATGCAAATCAGATCAAAAATGAATGTAAAAGTGAATTGTTTGAAAATACCCAAAAACTCAATCAATCAAGAGCATAAATACTCTGATACCAAATTGTTGGTCCTCTCGATCGATATAACAGTGCAATTGAAAAAAGAATTTTACTAAAGAAAGTCTTCCAAATTATACTAGCAAAAACATGAGAAATGAAGTAACAAGAAAAATACAGTGATTGTGAATGGTAGATAAGAATCCAAAATATGGACGAGATAGCATAACCTGTTTGTTCCGCCTCAAATTTGAATTAGGAACAATCCTAGTTAGTAAATCGAAATACTGATAGATCTCCTGAATTATTCCTGCACTCATAAACAGATTAGTTAGAGAGGAGACCTAGGCCATCGTGGTCCTGGGAGTTCCTTTTTCATCAGTGTATGTAACCTTCAACGTTTCGTCTCGGTTCTTCATCTCGAACGCGTCTGTTTGACTTTTCCGATGACTTTGACAGTGACGTTGACATTTGTTGACTTTGACAGTGACGTTGACATTTGTTGACTTTGGCTGTGTTGATAATATAGACTATCCTTTTCAGACCCAACACACTTGGAAGCTTCAAGATATAGTCTCCTTGGGCTTCGACATCAACCTTTGCTCCGTTGCCCATGTAAAGACTAGTATCCCCCTTCTTAAAATGCTTATTTCATTTGAACCCCTGCAACAAATTACAAATATGAATTCCACATCCGGTCTCTAATACCCATGTGTTTGAAGAAATAACACTAAGTTCAATATGGATCATGAAAGTTGTACCTGAGGTCTGCCCAGCATCCCTGTTGTTTTTCAACTCTTTGAGATAGATTGGACAATTCTTCTTCCAATGTCCTATCTTACCACACTCAAAGCATGGATTGTTCTTTGTAACCTTTGGCTTCTTAAGCCTTAGTTTTGGTGGTCCAGCTTTAGTCTTTCCCTTACCCTTTCCTTTGACATATCCCTTGTCTTTGGCAACATTTGCCTTGGGTTCAGGGTGATGCCTTTTCTTGTTGCCACCCTCATTGATTGTGAGAACTAGTAAAACCCTTTTACCCATCCCTTCCTTAGTTGTTTTGAGCATTGCATGAAGTTCCCCAATGCTCTTGTCCCATCCATTCATGTTATGATTCCTGATAAACATCTCAAACTTCTTGGTTAGACTATTGAGGATCAAATCCATGGCCAACTCTTTTAAGACGGGACAATTCAGCCTTTCGAGGCAATCAATGTGGCTCATAATCTTCATCACATAAGATGACACCGATTGGGTTTCTTCCATTCGACATGCATGAAGTGCTCGCACCGTTTCGAATCGCTCTACCCTCGCTTGTTGAAGGAACATTTCCTTCAGCTAGGTAATCATGTCGTATTCCCCGTGATGTTCAAAATCCTTTTGAAGCTTGGGAATCATGGTTCCTAACATGAGGGAAGAAACTTGCACACAATCCTTAGTGTGCTTAACCAAATCATTATAGGCATCAACATCATCAGTGTTGGGTTCATCGGGAATAGGATCATCCAACACATACGATTTCTTTTCTTGCTTGAGAACAATTCTTAAGTTTCGAAACCAATCCATGAAATAATTGTGGTTGAGACTATCCTTTTCTAGGATAGTCCTTAGTCACAGGTTATGGACGGTCGGGGAGGTAGCATTGTTATTAGCGACCATTACTACAACATAAACAAAGTTTGATTTAGTATTACAAAATAAATTTTAATTATTAATACCCTGTCATGTCTCAAAGACAATTAATAATTAAACCCTAGAATCCACCGTTACATGCAAATAATGGTTAGGTGACCTTTATCCCATTATTTAAATTAACAAGGTAGTCAACTTTTGACAATTGCAACCCTTTGCAACTTCTAGTTTATGGGATCGGTTAAAGATCTTAATGTTTAGTCGGCATGTTTAATCCCATCAATACCATTGTATGCCATGCTTCGGTGACCCTATTCACATGGTTTCCAACTCAAGTCATCCTACTTACACACACGTGTGAGTTTAGACATACAGGTGGTTAGGTGACCTTAATCCAACAAATATGTTAAGCCCACCTCAAACACACAAGTTCCCAAAATGTGGTTAGGTGACCTTTATCCCACAAAGAGTTCCCAAGTGATTCGAGTGTTGTATAAAAGGATGGTGTTAAACTTGTTTAAAATAGATTTTGTTTCCATTAATTCTAGTTATGAAAACATTTTGTACCTTACATTTGCATGCATTCAAATGCCTGGTACACAAGTGAAACCAATTTCCAAGGTTCTTTTAATAAAACCCAATTTTATTGTGAAAACATTAACCTTTAATAAAACCATTTTATTACCCATGTTAATGTTTCCAAAAGAACCGTTTGAAGCTCGTTATTGATTTCAAATTGTTTAACAGTGCATATCCAAATATCACATAAACAATAAAATTAAATCAACCATACAAGCAACACATACAACAACAAGTTCATAACCATAGCCAACTAATTTAACATCACTTGTTGACCGAAACAAGTGAGTTAATTAGGTCCTTCCTAAGCGTAACACTTGTGTTGGTGAACTCCCACTTATTCCGGCATCCAAATGCTTCAAGTGTCCACTTTGTGTCGTGATTATCCCATTCGATTTGAGCTTCCGAAGAGGCTTAAATTTCTACACCATACTCCTTTGGGCCTTCAAAATATGTTTTCGGTTATTGGGCTTAAATCCCATTAAGAGCTATAACGTCCTCTGGGCACAAAATTGGCCCAAACCAAAAAACATCCTTGTTGCATCTTCTTTTACAAAATATATCCTATATACATTTTATAGTAAAAGTGAAATGCAACTAATCTATTTATTTTACATACCAAAGGGAAAAATAAATAAATTACATAGCCAAGAGGAAGAACAAATACATTTAATTTTTACAACCCTTTGAATAATCAAATACAAATCACAACACATCCAAACACAAGGTCTCGACTAGGTTATGAACACCAAAATACATATCCAAATATGTAAGAAAAAATCCAAGAGCATTCCCCTTGAACCACTGATTTTCGGTTAATGTATAAACAAACCAAATATCATGATTCTTGTCCAAACAACTAAATCATCCAAATGATTAAATGTTTCAAGATTACAATATTCATGTAATGTAGAATCTTGAAAAAACAAGGGAAACATAGACCAGAATTCTCGGTCTGTTGGTGAATTAACAGCAAGAAATCATGATTTTAGTCCAGATGATGCATGAATCCATATAACCGGCTCTTGATGCCATTGTTGGGGTTTTCACAAGTTTATCAGAGTCATTTTATCTTTATAAAATGAAAAACATAGCGGAATTAGGATGAAAAACTTGTTACACTTAATATATATAAACCATTTTATATATCTGTTAAAAACCAGTAATGGATCGTTATATAAAAAACCATGCTTACAAACAACCATAGGGTGTTTAGAATTCTACCTCTCGAATGGGTTAGAGGAAGATGATCTGTGAACGGCAGCTTCCAAAGTAGGAGGCCTCAAGCTTGTCTACCCCAAGCTTCCAACAAACACCAGGCTTCTAGGATTTTTACTTGAACAATATCTGTTCTTGGTTTTCTTCGACAGATCTAGAGAGAAGCAATAGAAACCGGACGTGCACTTATAGAGTGTGTTGTAAGTTATTAGAGAGAGTGGTTGAATGCCATAATATATCTCATGTCCTATGAAACTGAATTTCAAAGAGAGAGAAAAGTGGGCAGGACCCAGCCCCTTAACCCATCCGCATTTCTCTAACATTCATTCGTATTAGTAAATACGGACGAACAACCTCCTACCGCATTTCCCAAATGTACATCCACATTAGTAAATGCGGATGAGTAGTTCCATCAGCATTTTCACAAATGCACATCTTCATTTGTTAGTACGGATGAATAGTTTCATCAGCATTTCCCAAAAGCATATCCATATTAGTAAATGCGGATGATCAGTTTCATCAGCATTTCCTTAAATGCTCATCTGCATTAGTAAATACGGATGAAGAAATTCCTTCAGCATTTCCACGAATGCACATCCGCATTAGTAAATACGGATGAGGAACATCCATCCGCGTTTCCTCAAAAGCACATCGCATTAGTAAATACGGATGAGCAATTAAGAAATGCGGACAAAAGACTTATATTGTTGTTCAACCATTTGAATAACAATATAAAATACACTCTCTCTAAAATAAATTATCCATATAATTTATTCACAACACTAGTGCAAATATTTAGAAACCCAATTTCTGAATACTTCAAGTGTCAATATTTATTTACATGATCATATCATAAATAAATATTGTAGGTGTTTGTCTAGCTTGTTATTGGGTATGACTCGACTTGGATCATAACGTACTAGCCACATCAATTCAATATGTGTCTCGGGCAGACCGTTCCCAACAGATCCAATGTCTCTATCCACCATGGATGAGCACATTAGGGTGATCAAGTAGAAGATTAAAAAGGGTGAGCTTATTGACTTGCATTCTCTACCAAGTCAGGCTGCACCTAAAGTTAAGGTCAAGGTTGAACCACAAGAGACAACACAACCTGGACCTAGTGATAGACCACAACTAAATTTATCTTTTGATCCATAGTAGGGTCATGATCCTTCTCCTTCTGAACCTGTGTAGGAATAGGACCTAACTAAGGGAGACAATCCAGAACAATCGATGCTGCAGGCCAGTCTCCTTAGTTTAAATATAGACAGAGAAAAAGGATGGCCATTAGAAGGGATAAGAAGAAGAAGAAATCCAAGGCATCCACCCACCTCAGGATGGGTCAGAACAACCTGAGGGTGATCAAGAAGAGGCTGCTCATCCAACTCCCATTCAAATAGAGCCTCTTGCTGCTGGAAGACCCATCTTGTCCTGGATCTTTACTGTTAATCCGGACAGATGGTATATCTTTAGAGATCAAGAAGATCAAGCTGTTTACTTTTGGCAAGACATACTTGATCTTCCTCTGCATGATCTCTATGATATGAAGAGATACTATGAGAGTTTGAGGGATCCTGACCAAATGATGAAGAAAGGAATGGTCCTGATCCTGATGAGAACTAATAGTAGATGAGTAATCTCTTCTGTTTTGGTAGCATCAGCCTAGGGGAAGTTTGTAAGGTTTATATTTAAAGGCTAATGCAACCAAAGCATGTAAAGAGCTCTTAGCATGCATGTATGAAGTGTAGAGTAAAGTTACTTTGGAAGTTTTACACCACTCAACGGAAATAAGATAAATGTAAAACCTTCTTAAGCCAATTGACAAAATCTTCCGAAGACAAAGATGAAGTCTTTCGAAGCTTTAGAGACAAAGTCTTACAAAGCCAAAGACTGATTTCTTTCAAAGATAGAGAAGACATGCTTTCTTTAATCACCTTTTGACAAAAGCTAAACAACTTTCCACTACCACTCTAAAGACTCACTAACTTATATGAGTTAGGCAGCTTCAGTACTATGTTGTCTCTAAAAGGCAGAACACAACAGCCGTTGGTACAGACACTCTTGTCTTGTGTAATAGTTAATCAGCATCTCATGAAGTTTAGTGTTGATCAGCAGCAGTCGATTAGTAGCACACCAGGTAAGTGCTGATTGGCAGTGGTTTAGCATATGCTAATCGGTAGTCATTCGGCGTATGCTGATCGACGTATGATTCAGTACTTGGTAGTAATTCAGAAGTTCATAGCCAGTGCTATATATTTGAGTTTTTAGTAGCTTAATCCTCTTTATGGATAAACAAATCCCTTCTAGGATGATGCTACCAAAACTCTATCTTCATCCTTCTAGCATCCTAATCAGAAGTAGTTCATACATTGTAAGTGTATACTTAGAGGCTGATGCAACCAAAGAGCTCTCAGCATGCACATGTGAAGTACAAGAAAAGTTACTTCAGAAGATTTGATACAACTCAATGAAATTCACTAAGTATCAAATTTTCCAAAGCCAAAAGACCAATTCTTCCAAAGCCAAAGATGAAGTCTTCCGAAGCTTCAAGACAAAGTCTTCTGATGCCAGGAAACTGATTTCTTCCAAAGACAGAGAAGACATGCTTTCTCTGACTTGCTTTTGACAAAAGCTGAACCACTTTCCTCCGCCATTTCTGATGACTCAAAAAGTCCATACTTTTGTCAATTTTAGATTATGGTCATAGAGTCTCTAACTTTCTACTTATGAACTTTTATCCTTTTTGTATTAGATAAGGATGTGAGCTATTGCAATTCAAATCCACTAGTCAAAAGCCAATCTGCCTTTTGACTTTATATTGATCTTGTTGTCTAGATTATTGTTTTCAGGTGGACTTCAAAGTATAGCCAGCTGTAGGATGTATTATAAAGTATCTCAGGTACCAGTCCATAGGACTAAGCGTTGTAACATTTGTAAAACACTTGAGAGAAATATATAACATTCTTGAAACCATATTATTATGTTCTAGTTGTGTTCTTTACTTGTGTTCATTTTTTCAACATAGCCAATTCCCTATTTGATCTGTTAAGGGTTCTAAGTCTCTCCAACCTTGTGAGACTATTGCATTGACCCCCTTTAATGGTCCTTTAATTGGTATCAAAGCATTTTAGACACTTGATTGTAAGATCTCACCATCTTAAATCTCTTTAGTTTCACAAAACACTTACCAGCTCAAATGGCAGCTCTCACAAAAGCTGATATGGAAACCAGTACCATGACAAAATCTCAACTGATAACTCCTAATGACTTTGATTCTTGGTGCCAACGTATGGAAGGGTTCATCAAGTCTCAAGATAGTATGATGTGGAGATCTGTTGTCAAAGGACCTCACATCAAAAGCACCTCTTCAGCCCTTGCTGGTGGTGGGATGATTCCAAAGGAAATGGCTAACATTATGACAAAGATGGTAAAAATATTGACATAGAACAGAATGCCATGACCACTCTCCAAACTGCTCTGCCAAACTTTATATACAAAGGCTTCAAGAAGTGTAAAACTACTAAGCAGCTCTGGGATGCATTGAAGCTTATGTATGAGGGGTCTGCTGAAGCTAAAGAAAACAAGAAGGACCTCATGAAGCAACAATTTTAGAACTTCACCTACAAATCAGGTGAAACAATGACTATCAAAATACTTGAAGTATGTTGAGATTGTAGATACTCTCATGGATGTTGGAGTTAAGCTTGAGAATAGGGACATTATGAGAAAGTTCATGGACTCACTACTATATGGCCATTAAGAGAACTGAAAACCTCTCCACCCTTACTCTCACAAAGCTGTATGGTATCCTTAGCGGCTTCCGGATGGAGATGAACATGCAGAATCCATCAAACAGCTCTTCTAGAAATCAGTAGAGTTCAGCCCTCCATGTAGTTGAAAGGGATAGTAGAGAACCACATCATCATCTTATTATCTACCCTGATAACTAAAGGGTCCTATTATCACCTTCCCTGAGACACCAAGGAATAGCTACATCCAAGGAAGCCCATTCCAAGAGACAAGCTCATCTCAAGCCTTTGTGTCTGCTGATGAAAGTTGTGGTAACTTTCTCTTCACTATTCAAAACTTGGACTGTATCCATCAAGATCACCTGGAGTATATGAAGATAGTCCAGAAAATGGCTCTTCTCACTCATGGAGCCAAGAAGATTCCATACAATGTATTAAGTGGAAAGTTTGGACTGGATAAAAGCAAAGTGAAGTGTTACAATTATAACCAGATGGGACACTTTGCTAGGGAGTGCAAGGCACCAAGTACTAATAGTGGCGAAGCACAATCCAAACCAAGTTACATTGATACAACTCCCAGATCTATGAAGCCAAGCCAAACAAAAGAAAAAGGTGTTGTTGCTGTTAAAAGAGGCTTTGACTAGAGCATTAGGTTGAAGATGTTTCTCTCAACCAAGCACTGATTTGACTGACCATGAAGAAGCCAAAATATTAGAACATCTCTGTACACCAGAATACATTGCTAAAGTAAATAGGTATAGGTCCTATAACCTGTAAGTGAGATTTGACCTTGAGTCTTTGAATATTTTAAAAGCTGATTTCAAAAGAGCTGAAAATGATATAAACTTAAAATGGAAGATTTAGAGAAAAAAATTTCAACTCTTAAGCATGAGCACACAAATTACAGGACACAAATCAAAGATCTCATTACCAAGTTAACTGAATGCTAGTTGTGATCAGCAAAGCCAAGGCAAAAAGTGGTTCTTGAAGAGGAAACCTTCAAGAACAACATATCTTCATCCCTGCATGCAAAGATATTTTACAAGAATAGGCAAGGATTATGTTCAAGTGAGACAGCTCCTCCACACACTCTACTATCTGTAAGATCTCCAAGGTGTGAAACTAGTCAAGATAAGCAGCCCTTTATAGACCTTATTCGAGAAGAGGATGAAGATGAAGAGGAGATAGTAAGGGTGTATCTAAAGTGAGTGAGGAGGATCATCCTAAGAAGGGTCACTATGCTCCTAGAGAAAAGAAAGTACCATGGATGACCAAGTCAGTTAGGAAGAACTTGATAGGTCAGCCAAAAGAAAATCAAAGAAAGCCTAAGAAATCAAGGCCACTTTCAACTCCAAGTAGAAACAAGTCTTTATATCTAATGGATTTGAATTGGTAAAGACTGAAGACTCAACTATGGACTCTAGTACCAAGATTCCTAGTTCATTTTCAAATCATCCTCGTCAAGATAAGAAGATTGACCAAATATGCACCACTGCTGCACATCTTGAACCATCTAGTTTTAAGAGCAAGCCTCACCCTAAGAAGCGTGCTGCATCATCTATGAAGATGAAGAAGGAAGTGAAAAGAGATCAAGGTCAGCCTTTTACTCAAAAGAAGACACTCAGAAGTATGCCAGTTGAATGCATCATGTGTGGTGGTACCTCTCACTTTGCTAAGGATTGCATCTACAATCCTAAGAGTACCATCCATTTGACCAAGAAGAAAACTTTTGAGAAGAAGAAAAAGATAGCTTCAGAAGGAAAATCTTCTCCTTCAGAAGCTCTAAAGTGAAGAAAAAGATAGGTGGAAAATTACATTCAGAAGAAAATTTGGTCTCAGAAGAAAGGAATGCTTCCGAAGTACTGAATTCTGCTACAGTGGATGCAAAAGCTTCTGAATGTCCAGTCTCCAAAACCCCTGAAGTCATCAAAAATTCAGAAGTCTTGAAGGTGAAGTCAAATATTCCAAAGATGGTGTGGAAGATGAAGGAAGAACATGTGACTAAAAGTTTTTCATCAACAACATCAAAATAACTGTTGAACTATCATTAGTTCACTTTAATGAGCCTAAGACCAATAATACTTAGGTTTTCAAATGTAACAAACCATCTATTTCTATGTAGAAACAACTAAGGACCAAGGAAAATATATGGATCATTGATAGTGGTTGTTCCAGGCACATGACAGGCAATGGCTCTTTGCTTCAGAATATTAAGAAAATTGATGGAGGGCCAATTGCTTTTGGAAGAGAATCAGGTGGTTACATCATTGGAAGGGGCAGAGTCACAAATTGTAAGCTTAGCATTAAGAAGGTAAACTATGTTAAGGAGCTTTCTCAAGTCTGAGGTGATCATTCCTCAAAAGCATATCTTGCTCCGAGCACCCAGGAAAGGGAACATGTATAAGATGGATTTGCAGGAAACCTCCCCATATAGAGAAGTTTCTTGCTTTCTATCTAAATCCAATAATGATGAGTCTTTCCTTTGACATAAAAGAATGTGCGATGTAAGCTTTAAGAACATGAATAAGCTAATTAAAATGATTTAGTAACTGGAATGCAAAAGAAAGAGTTTATAAGTGATGATCATTGTGTTATATGTCTAAAAGGAAAGCAACAAAAGGTGTCACACAAGCCAAAGGAAAAGAACTCCATCACTATCCCCTACACTTGTTGCATATGGATCTCTTTGGCCACACCAGTGTAATGAGTTTAGGAAGAACTTTAGATTACTTGGTGATCACAGATGACTTCACAAGATACACTTGGGTCTTCTTTCTTAGAACTAAGGATGAAACCCTTGAGATCTTGAAGAACTTCATTCTAAAAATTAAGAATCAATATGATCACAAGGTCAAGACATAAGATATGATCAAGGACCAAATCCATGATACATTTTGTGATGAAAAGAGTATTACAAGCCAATATTGTGCTCTCAGGATTTCTCAGCAAAATGGTGGTGCTGAGAGTAGAAACACGTCACTTATTGAAGCTGCAAAGACCGTGCTCTCTGACTCTAAAATGCCTATCACCTTCTGGGCAGAGGCAGTCAACTCTACCTTCTATGTGTGGAACAGAGTTTTAGTCGTTAAGACTCATGGTAAAACTCCTTATGAACTATGACACAAAAGGAGATAGTTCATTAGTTTCCTCAGATCATTTGGATGCCTATACACCATCTTAAATACCGAAGATCAAATAGCCAAATTTGCTAAGAAATCAGATGATGGATACTTTATTGGATACTCTTCCCAAGCTATGGTTTATAGAGTATACAATCTCAGAACTAGAGTAGTTGATAAGTTAGGCAATGTGACCTTTAATGAGCACACTCCAAGTGTGAAAGGTTCTAATCCAGATTGGCTATTTGATCTTGATTTAGTTGCCAACTATTTTAACAAATCTTGTGAAGATGTTTTAGGATCTACAATTAGCTTATCAACACAAGATCCTAACCCAAGATTTGAGATGAGAAGACCAAGTGATAAAATTTCTCCAGCTCCAGATGTAACAAGCCCTGTAGTTGGAAATCCTGGCAGCACAACAATGACAAATTCTTCAGCTGGCACATCTGAGGTGCCTATAAATTCCAGCAAAGAGACACAAAATTCAACGGAAGGGATTTCCAATGTAGGAGGAGATGGTAATGGTGAAAATGATCAAGAATTTCATGATGCTGACAATCTCTCCACTGAAGACAACATCAATGATGTCACACACTCATTGGATCAAGTTTCTCTTGATAAGTGTGTTGATGTGGTGTGTGATACTCAATCACTAGATTTGAACTTCACTAATCTAGATCTATCAAACCAAGTTGCTGTGATTCCTCAATTGAGAATCCACAAGCCCTATCCCACCACAAACATTATTAGAAATGTTAAGACAAGGGTATGAACAAGAGGACAAACCCATGACAAACATGTTTGTCTATACTCTTATTTCTTATCCAATATTGATCCAACGAAGGTTGATGATGCTCTGAAGGATGGATGTTGGGTTTAAGGACACTCTTCATTAAAGGAACAGAGAATGAGTTAATGCTAGTTTAAGTTTATGTAGATGATATCATCTTTGGGTCAACAAATCCAAAGCTTTACAAAGACTTTGAGAATCTGATGAAGAATTGATTTGCATTGAGTGCAATGGGGAAACTCAATTTCTTTCTAGGAATTCAAGTGAAGCACGTTGACAATGGCATCTTCATGAACCAGTCAAAGTATGTTCAAGACATACTAGTCAAATTTCATCTGACTGAGTGTAAGGTTTCTAAGATAACCATAGCTAGAAATCACTCTCTAAGACCTAATCATAAGGGGGAGTGCATTGATGAACATCATTACAGGGTTATGATTAGGTCTCTTATGTACCTCACAACCAGCAGGCCTGATATCATGTTTGCCACATGTATTTGTGCAAGATATCAAGCCAACCCCAAGATGTCACATCTGGTTGCTGTCAAAAGGATTCATAGATATCTCAAAGGTTCAACTAAACTGGGCCAATGGTATCCAAAGAATTCTAACTTCACTTTGTATGCTTATACAGATAGTGCCTATGGTGGATGCAACATGACTGCAAAGTCTACATCAGTAGGGGTGTCAATTCCTTGGTAGAAGGATAGTCTCATGCATCAACTGCTAAAGCTGAATACATTGCTACTCTATCATAGACAACAACAGTGTTATCTCTATCATAGAGAATCCAATGCAGCACTCAAAGACAAAAGCACATCAACATCAATTAACATTGATAAGAGATAATATTGAAAAGCGATTGTTAAACTTGTAAAAGTTAACACAAATGAACAATATGCTGATCTGTTCACAAAAGCTTTTGATGAATAGAGATTCAAGTTTCTTGTATCAGCTATTGGGATGATTAACTTTGAGTAGATTTTCTTAAATTAATTCAAGATTATTTTTCAAATATTTGTGTCTTAAGTTGTCTATATCATCATTTATAGAAGCCCTAATTACCTTGGGAGAAAATTTTTCAAAATGATATTCCTTAGAATTTTAGGAATTAAAGGTATTTTCTTTCGGAAGACATTAAGTTGACTTTGGAAAATAATTGTGTCTTCAAAGTTAATAACTACTTCCTATGAAATTAACCTTTGGAGGAAATTCTGATATGTCTTCCGAAGCTTAAATATGCTTCTAAGCATTTATATGTTTTGAAGGATAATTTTCTTCCGAAAACAATTAAGTCTCTGAAGCTTTATTTGTTCTTTGAATAAAACATCTGATGTTTAATATCTTCTAAAACTAAATATATCTCGGAAGCAAAATACTCTAAGTATTTTTCTTCCGAAGCATGTCTTGTGAAGCTAAGGAATATCTTTCGAAGTCAAATTGGCTTTGGAAGTTTTCTCGAAACTTCTAAAGACAAATTACCTTTAGGAGATTTTCTACTTCCAAGATTACTATCTATTTGGGCACTTTTTCAGAGGTGGGATCGATATTCGGATTTCAAAGTTTATCCTTTTCCACAAACCCTGTCTCAAATCCAACCAGATAAATATTTGTACAACGGTTCTCCCTCTTTGTTGGGTTTGATAAGGATAGTCTATATTATCAACACAGTCAAAGTTAACAAAGGTCAACGTCACTATCAAAGTCATCAGAAAAGGCAAACAGACGCGTTCGAGACGAAGAACCGAGACGAGACGTTGAAGATATAAATGACTAGGAGTTTATTGTTAATAAATATATATTTTGTGTCAACAAAATATATTTATTTATGTTTAAGTTATTTTTATGTTTTATATGTAATTTCTCTAATTGTCTAAGTCTAGGGGCTTAATATGTCATTAGTGAATATTATCACTATATATAGATTAGTGACAATTAGGTTTAGGGAGCTTGAATGAGCCATTGATTGAGGGGCTTTCACTTTGTAATATCTTTAGCAATCATATTCAGATCAAACAAGGGTTTATTTGATATTCTTTAGTGTTCTTCATATATTTATCCATTTTATAGTGTTTCATCTATAATTGTCACAAATATCATTGATATTTTGTGTTATTAGAGGAAATCGTTTATGTTTATCAATCAATTTCACTGTATCAACGATCAATTGGACCAACAATATGGTATTAGAACCATTGTGCTCTTGATTATTTGACTTTTGTTTGGTTTCTAGTTCAAAGTCATTGTTCCATTCATTTTCGATCTGATTGCGTGTTTTGGACATGGAAATTGATTGAGGATTGCTGGATTTTGGTGTAGGAAGCTTTAGAAATCATCACATCTCAAATTCATTATGATTTGGATGAATTTCAGTTGATTTCGTGCTGAAAAAGTTGTTCAGATATGTGGGACGAAACTACAGCTCGTCCAGCAAAACTACATTTTCATTCAGCGAAACTACATAGTTTCACCTGGCGAAACTAGAGTTCTTTTAGCAAAACTACATAGTTCTTGGTTTTTGAATCTGGTTTGTTCGTCCCTGCAAAAGTACATGCGTTGAATGAAAGTTCATGGTGTTTGTGTGCCAAACCCAACGAAATTACCCTGCGAAACTAGCATCAGCATGCCACTGCTGGGCGATACTGCTGTCGAAATTACTAGCGAAACTACCATCAAAATTAGTGAAATTTCAGCAAAATTAATTTCTGATAAAAAATGGCTCTTTTAGAAGTCCCTAATTCCTTCAAATATGATAATCTAATATCAGAACAAAATCGGTTTGATTCTTTTGCAGCATGAAGATGAAAACATATCTGATTTTGTTGATCGATTTCTGATGGTGGCAAGCAACCTTAAGAAGTATGATGATCAGCTGGGAAACCATGAACAAGTCATAAAACTTTTGGAATCTCTTCCTCCATAGTGGAGTCCACAAGTTAGATTGTTAAAGCAGGAAAGAAATTTTGCTGACTATAAACTCATTGAAGTTATCAATAAGCTGAAGTCATTTGATATGGATATGAAAAGAGGAGAGTATAAACAATTCATGTATGGTGGTGTATCTTCAAGTGTTAAGATCAAAGGAAACTAAAGAAGAAGTCAACCATTCATTGATGGCTGAGGTCGTAAACAGTGATGAGGATTTTGTTGAGGATTTTGATCCTTTCACAGAATTCAAGTGAGACACATAAGGTGAGAGTGTTGATGATGTTGGTTATTGTGCAAGTTGATGTAAAGTTCAGGAGGAAGGAAAGCAAGAGGAAGTTGAAGCTGAAGAAGATAAGAAGAGAGCTGCTGAGGAGGAAGAATACAAAAGGAACACTCCTGTCTATCAATGTGAAAAAGCCCTAGCTGCTGAAAAGATAGTTATGGGACTTCCTTATGAGGTTGTTGAAGACATGTGTTCTCCTCCCTGCAAAATTCGTTTATTTGGAGTTTATAAAGCTAACAGATTATTGTTAGAAAATGAAAAAGAATTAAAACAAATAAACAAAGAACTTAAAATCAATGAGTTAAAATATTTTATCAAACTAAGAGAAGCTTTAAAAGAAAATGATCTTTAAAAAGGAAACCTTTTAGAAAAGAATGTCGAGATTAATGTTTCGAGCGAACTAGTCACATTACCAGAATTTGAGACTAGCAAGCTTAAAACTAAACTAGAAAAATGGATGATATCTGGGATGAACCAGAAAGAACTATTTTGTAAGCAAAGAGGAGCTAGAATCAAAACGGGTGTGGGATGTGGTGAAACTTCATATGTTTATCCTCCTCCTAGCACTCACTGTTACTCTCCTATGCCACAACCTCATCTATCTAATGATTTAATTAACGTTGCAGATACTAACAGTCTACATGCAGGTTTAAGCAGTGTTAATACAATGAGGTTCGAGATGAATATGATTCTCCTGCAAGTTTAGGACTCATCAAACAAGGATCTGATAAGCAAAATGATAATTCCCCCCTTGATGTTTCAATTCCAGTATCAGGTGTTTCCTATAACTTCTTTAACAAATTCAAAATAGGTAACATCCCTTCTTTTGTTCCTGTCAGGTTTGTCAAAGAAGGAACAGCTGTGAAATCATCAGGCAATCGGAACTCAACAAGTGGTATGAGTCAAGATCCGTTGGAAGCAGAATTGTGTATACAAGACCAGACAAGCTCAGATGATGAATCAAAAATCATTAAGTCACCAGAAGTTTTCAACTCTCAAATGCTTCCAAAAGTTGAATCAATACCTATACGGATCTCATCTCCAAATTCTAAACAAATCAGCAGTCCCTCTAAAACTCAGCAAGAGCACTCATTATCTTCATCTGCTATACATCAAGCTCACCACAAATCTGCCTCCAAGTCTGCCAAGTCACCAGTCATACAAAAAGGTTCTCAAAAGAGTGTTCAGATCTCATATCTTCAAACATCACACGACAAATCACAACTCAGTTCGAAATCCATATCAACAAAGCCTCAAAAAGTTCAATCTTCTGATATCCGAAAGAAGAAGCTTCAATGTTGTCGACAAGATGCAGCAACCATAAAGCAGGCTCCACCCTCTCCTGCTTTTCACGAGACTACAAAGAACCAAAAGCCTTTCAAGGCTTGCTTTAGATGTGGAAAAGAAGGTCATGTGCTAAAGAAGTGCCCTCAAGTTCAAAGACAGGCTCGGGGCACGGGTTGCTTCTCTGGTTCAAAAAGTAAAAAGTATAAATCTTTGAATGGTTGGATGAAGAACAATCTATCCAAACCTTCTCATGTGAAGCCGGTTTCATATGATTCAAAGATGAAAAAGACCAATGTTTCAAAATCAAAATCTCAACCTATGGGTCTTAAAAAGAAAATGATTTCCAAATTCAATTCTTTCAAATCTAAAGTAATTGAACAGAAACAAAATTGGAAAGTAAACCAAAAGGTTAAAAAAATATATGATTTTTCAAAAGGGTGTGTGCTAAAACAGGTTATGTACACTGATGAAAAAGGAACTCCCAAGACCACGATGGCCTGGGTCCCCCTCTCTAAGTAATTTGTTAATAAGTGTAGGAACAGTTCAGGAGGACTGTTAGTAATCCGTTTTATCAACAGAGAATGTTCCTCAGTCAAATTTGAAGTGGAACAAACAGGTTATGGTTTTGGTATCTCATCCATATTTTGGATACTTATCTGCACTATTACAGTTCACACTTCACAATCACTGCGCTTTTTTTGGTACTTCATTTCTCATCTTTTTGCTAGTATAATTTGGAAGACTTTCTTTGCTAGTATAATTGAAATGGGAAGTAAGAACTTGATTTGGGATAACTGAGAAAAGATAGTATGTTTTCTTTGTATGCTTAGTTGCATGACTTGTACCTTTGTGAGAAATGATAGTAACTGATGTACGTGTCTGTAACACTTAAAATTCTAAAATCTAAAAAGACAGTTCATTATATGATATGCATGGTAGGCTCAGCCCGGAAACGAAGTAAACAGTAATTCTATAGCCTAACTAAAGCTTTAGAACTCGGTGATAAGGATCATTTCCATGACATCTCGGCCTGCACAAAGTTACAAGTCTCATAAAAAACGGGTTGAGAATATTTGACTTCTGCCTTGATCCCTTCCATTCCCAAAATCTCCCTATCCCCAAGTCCATAATGTAGCTTCTCGTTAGCTTTTCAGATGTATATTTCGTGCTTATCTCCTCTGCTATACGGAAGCATTGACCTGGAGTGATGATCTTCTCTGTTATACGTGTGTATAGACCTGAAGCTCTCATCAGCATGCTTAGATGATCATCTCCTCTATTATACGTAAGCATCGACGTAGAGCTCTCATCATCTGTTCCCCTAAAGAAAGGCACGGTGATTCTTAAATTAAGATCATTGTTGAACCTCAAAAGGAAGTCAAGCAGAGTCAATCATATTACTCAATAAGCCCTGATGATGGGATAAGTTATTCACCGATGTCTGTGGGAACCAAGTTACATGAGCTTCTCTAATCGAACCTAAAACATGATAAAATCAGTTGCAGTGAAAAGAATAAGGTTTGGGTTTAAATTGGACAAATATCCAACAATCATTCTTGAACTGTTTTTGGCTATCAAAATTTTAAAATCGTGATCAGACTCTTTATCAGTGTGATCTCACTAACTTGTCGATGTTTAAATACATCTTTGTGCTTAAGTATATCTTGAGGATGTGATCTCAAGATCAAATTAGTTCTTGGTGTAAAATAAAATAAGAAAAAATAAAAAATTGTATATATATATATATATATATATATATATATATAAATATATATAATTCAAGTCTTCCATATTATGCTATTGAAATGATCTCATATTTTCTTGCATTGCTTGGGGAATTTCATACACAAACGAACATGGTTTCTCGTGTTTATATTCATAGATAAACACGGGTTTATTTTTATTGTTGAAATGATCTAAAGAGAAATGTATAGAATGTGTTTGTGATTGTGTTGCAGATTTTGCTTCATATGATGGCCGATCATTAGCTGAGCAAAGTACCTGACCAGAGAACCTGTTCTTCAAGTTTGCCTAAGATACCTAGCTAGGATTCCTCCTCCTACATCTTCTGAAGCACTCAAGAATAGAGAGTTGAAAAAACTGTTCCTGATCATTCATAAAGAATGCACATGAAGAGGGGGAGCATACAAAAAGGGGGAGCCTGTAAGATGAAAGATCTTCAATACCAAATCATCAATCTAGGGGGAGATTGAAGATCATTATATGGTTGACTTTTCGGTGCTGATCACGATACAAGACGTTGATAATGATAAACTAAGGGGGAGTATTGTTGGGTCTGTTAAGGATAGTCTATATTATCAACACAGTCAAAGTCAACAAAGGTCAACATCACTGTCAAAGTCATCGGAAAAGGTAAACAGACGCGTTCTAGACGAAGACCCGTGACGAGACGTTGAAGATATAAATAACTAGGAGTTTATTGTTAATAAATATATTTTGTGTCAACAAAATATATTTATTTATGTTTAAGTCATTTTTATGTTTTATATGTAATTTCTCTAATTGTCTAAGTCTTGGGGTTTAATATGTCATGAGTGAATATTATCACTATATGTAGATTAGTGACAATTAGGTTTAGGGAGGTTGAATGAGCCATTGATTAAAAGGCTTTCACTTTGTAATATCTTTAGCAATCAAATTCAGATGAAACAAGGGTTTATTTGATGTTCTTGAGTGTTCTTCATATATTTATCCGTTTTATAGTATTTGATCTATAACTATCACATATATGATTGATATTTTGTGTTATTAGAGGGAATCATTTGTGGTTATCAATCAATTGCACTGTATCAACGATCAAGTGGACCAACACTCTTTCTCCTTCCTATTCATCTACAAAAGTTCTAACACTAAATTCACCCATAAAACCTCTTTGTTCTTAGCTTTCTTCATACGAAAGCTTTCTAAAATGGCCAACCCTGAACCCCAAGACCAACTCGATTTTTCCATGCATCTTCACAGGCAACATAATCAAGTTGCTCTGTTATCATCTGAGAAAGATCTAGGTTTCTCAGATGTCTATCATTTCCTTGCTCAATCCAACTACCTCACCGCTTTAACCATCAACCCTCCACTATATGAAGAACACTTGTTGGAGTTTTGCAGGACCTGCCAAGAGGTGATCTTGGATGGTGAGAAGGCACCATCTACCATAATGCAAGGGAAGACAGTTTTCATCACCCCAGCCATAATCAACACTCAGCTCAGACATGATGATGATGAAAGCGAACTGTCTTTCCCCAAATCTGCAGTGAACGACTCATTTTAGCAAGTGGGCTATGAAGGAGACTACACAGTCAGAACCTTCAGGAAGGGTAAGGTCTCTTACCGGTTGAAGTACCACCTCCATGTTATTATTCCCTCTCTATCAAATAAACATGGAGGATGGGACTAGATTGTCATGAACTTATCATATATTATCCATGGAATGGTTCAAGGGGTCAAGTTCAAGTACTCCCAGTTTGTCTACACAAACTTGCTTGCAAAGTTGGACTCCTTAGGGTACTACACGTTCCCTAAATATGTCCAGCATATTTTTAACTGTGAATTGGGCTCATAGTAATTGGGACAAATGAAGCATGGTGTCTTCAAAATCATGAGAAAGACCACTGGTGGCTTCTCAGGGACAGAAATGTGCCTGGTACTAAAAATATTAGAGCTCATTGCTCAATGTGACAACTTGGCAGCACCAGCCAATGCTGAACCCACACCTTCTACATTTGCTCTACCCACCCAGCTTCAAATAACCATCATCTACACCAGAAAATCTAAACAAACCCCCACTCAGTCTATTTAGTTTGAGCAGGTCCCATACAATCATCCATGAAGGAGGAAGTGGAACCAAGAGCTACCACTTCCCCTAAGGAGCAAACCACTCGCTCTACTTTATTAATTAGTGTTGAGGTTCCTCATGCTCAGCCTGATGAGCTTATTGCCCAAACCTAAAGCCTTCACTCTAAGTCTCAAAACTCAGGTGATCAGCCTTCAGGGGACAGTTACAATTCCCAACTGTTAGACTTAAACGAACCCATCCCTGAGCTTGAATTCATTAATTATGAGGATATGTGTTTCAGTGAGTACCAATAGTCTCTTTTCTCCTCCCTTGATCAAGGAGAGATGAGTGCTCTTGTAACACTCATATCTAGCAATATCATCCACCCCTAACTGAGGTGGACTTCCCTGAACATTTTCAGGAAGTCCATATGGAAGAGGCTTTCACTTTTGTAAGTGACTACATCCTGAAGACCTCAACCATGACAACCAAATGCCTTGACATTTCTCTTGAACCTGTCATGGAGCAGGGGAAATCCAGCAGCTAAGAACTACAAGCTGGTGGTGAGGAAGAAAACTTTAGTCCTATTCTCTTATCGCCATATGATTCTTCTGATGAAAATGAGGGGAGTCTGCAACTAAAGGTGCAAAAACTATCGAAAACCTGCACCTATTTAGTTTCAAAGGTAAGTCACCTGGAATCTCAGTTGGCTACCTTGCAAAGGCAGGTTAGTGGCTAGCAACTTGAGGTCACCGATCTCAATGGCCAGTTAGTTAAGAGACCTGCTAGGAAAACTCAACCAGGTCCATAAGAACCTGTGGATGTGGTAGATCTAACCCTTAGCTCCCCCATGTAAGAGGGTGATGCTACCAAAAAGGGGGAGAAAATTCTACCTATAATCACAGAACTTGGGAGAACTGCTAAGAGTATGGACATAGAGGCCTCACCATCCTCGCTTGATATGGAATATCTGATTCAAAGCCTATTTGAGGTGGGAATTCCAAGGGCTATGTCTACCCCATCCTAGCCTTCTGAAAATCCAATAGTAGGATATAGGTATGATGCTAATAGAAGAGCGCTAGTCTCTCAAGATCTCAGGGGCAACAAGAAATCTTCAATTTTCAAACCCTAAGATATTATGAGAGCTTTCCTATTGGACTATTTGAAGATGATACTTACCAAAACCTAAGTGTCAACTCTTATGATGATTACAAAAACCGACACTGTGAAGCTATGCTAAAAATATGATCAAAACGAAGGAAATTGACCAAAGTCAAACTTGGTCAACTGTGGTCAAAGTCAATAGTCAACAGTCAACATCAGCAGTCGTCCCGAATGACGTCAGCACCCGGCAGTCATGCATGAGCAATAGAGAATTTATCAAACTTAGAACAATATTTGTGTAATCAATAGGGCTTAAATGTAATTTTGTTCATTTATGTAAAGAGTATAAATAGACTAAGTGTAGTCATTTTATACTCGAAGCATTGCTAAGTATTTCTTAGTCTAGTGAGAGAAATAATTAGGTTGAGTATGTGAGAGAGAATTTTTTTACAAACTCCCTTTGTCATCTCCTTGCATCATCATCCATATGAATGAATGAAATTTTTATGAATATGTGTTCTTGAATTATTCATCATTCATTCATCATCATACATTGAAAACTTGCAACAGATCTTCACTTGAAATCATCGACAGGTCTGTGAGATTCTGTATCATAGATCTGATAAATGGCAACAATACAATTGAAATATTCGATCCATCGATTATCGATTTCCACAGTTGGTATTAGAGCCTTAGCTCCTTGTTCTTCAAATTTTTCTCAAAAATTTGAACCACAAGTAAGATCTACCAATTGTTGTTCTTTTGATGATATCAAGCTACCATTAGCTTAGATTTGTTATTTCGTGAAGATCTGCAAGTTTTCACATCAATTGAAGTTCATTTGAGCCATTAATTTGAAGATTTAAGCAAACTTGTTCTTCAAGTCTTCAAATGCTCATGAACATGAAATTTTGATTTTGTTGTTATTTGATCAAATTTAAGCTTCTAATAGCTTTAGTGTGTGATAACTAACACATCTACAAAGTTCCATATCGATTGAACATCCACAACTCTTGAATTTGAAGATTTTTGAAAAAAAAAACATATCTTGAGAAAAGTTTATTATTCTTGAGGAAAAATCATCAAAAATCACAAATCTGATGTTGTTTAGTTAAAATTGATAGTGGTTTTAGCTTAGAAAAATCAAATCTAAGGTTTGCTTATTATTTTCAACATCCAAATCATTCATTTTTGAACATTGATTCTCATATCTGCGTTTTTGTTATTCATTGTGTTCTTCATGTGTTCATTATCTAAATCTGATTTTAGGTAATGATTATATGAAATTAATTGTTATTTCAACTTAGAATCACTTATCTACGGCTATCATAACATTTGGTTCTATCAAATTACATGAAAAACCCAAGAATCAAAAATTGGTTCATTCAAGAACATGAAGTTTGACTTTCTCAAAGTCAAACTATTTTGAAATCACAAAATTCAGCAAAATTTATGATTTAATGCGGATTTTGATTCGGTTGTTCATCATTCAATCATTCAAGTAATCATAATATACTATCGGTCCAAAGCGGATGAGTAAACAAACACCTCACAGTGGACAAAACAGTCCACAACAGACATTCATTTGTCCACAGCGGACGTGTAACTTCGTAGCAGACAAACAAACAACCACATCCATAGCGGACGTTGAACAAAACACAACAGTCTACATCGGATGTTAAACATCCATAGCAGATGTTAAATATCTACAGCGGACGTTAAACATCCACAACGGACGTTAAACATCCACAACGGACGTTAAAATATCCACGGCGGACGTTAAACATCCTCAGTGGGCGTTCATCTGTACACAGTGGACGTTCATCTGTCCATAGCGGACGTTCATCTGTCCACAAACGGACGTTCATACATCCACAGCAGATGTTGAACACACAACTTTGCGTGCTATGCCCACAATGGACGAGAAATCATCACACAGCTTCACATTTGTCCATAACGAACAAGAGAGAAAGTCCACAGTGAACATTGACCACACCAACTTAGTCCATAGCGGACGAGTAAAGGCAGGTCTACAGCGGACACAAACTCCTTACATCTATCCACAGCGGACACACCGTCCTTACATCTGTCCATAACGGACAAGTAAAGAACAAGAGCATACATAACATGTCCATAGCGGATGTGTAAGTAACTCCACCACGGATGTTGAACAAACACCAGGTCCACAACTGACATTAAACATACACAGCGGACGTGTAAACATCACAGCATCAAGAGTTGGTCTCGGAAGATTTTTTTAGGAAGAATTGAATTGATTTCGGAAGTTTTCAATCTTGACTAACATTTAAGTTGTTCTCGGAAGATTATTCTTGTTTTTAAATAAAATGGAAAATTTAACATCATTCACTAACATTCGGTTTCAAGAAACCAAGCTATCTTTCTTGCTACAGGTAGAAAGAGGTTTCAAGAATTCAAAAAAAGGAAATCAAGCATCAATCAACCAAACAACAGCAACAAATCAAATAAAAGCTGTAATCAACCAAACAATAGCAGCATATCAAACAATAACAACAATTCATTGTTTGACAAGACAAACATTCAGTTTTACATCAGTCTCATTGAGAAAGAACTGATGCACTTACATTTTTGTGATCTTGCAAACTCAAACAACACATTGTCTAATGATTTGATCAAATTCAGGTCAGAGATGGAACAATCCCAAAGAAATGATCAAGCATAAATCAATACATTGAATCAACAAAACATCAGTTTAGCTCAAGAGATGAACCAGTTGCAAGACAAAATGGTTCAACAAGAAATCAAACTTGAAGAGTTAACTGCCAAGCTTTAAAAAGCCACAAATATCAACAACACAAACATTCCTTCATTGCCAGAAATTCCTGAAGATAGAAAGATCAATCTATGCTCATTAGCATGCATAGATGAAGTACAAGCATATCAGAAATATTGCAACAATCTAGCATACATGATAAAGGAGGAAAGAGCTTCACATGCAGAGGAACTACAAACTTCTACCAATCAAATCATTTCACTAGAGAAAGAAGTTGATAACTTGCTTAAAGAAAACCACAAGCTGAATGCTCACACAAATAAACTGTCTGTGAAGTTAACAAACACAAAGGCTGAAGTTGAAGCCAAAATATGAAAAGCAAGTACAACCAAAACAATCAATAACTTGCAACATTACATTGAGCATCTAAATCAAGCAATCAATACAGAAAAGGCTACAAATACAGAATTGAAGATACAACATAAAGTCTTTGAAGATAAAATCAATTCTCTGTTGAAGGATGTAGACAAACTCCTTGGAGAAAGATTTAGTCTTCAAGCTCAATTTACAAGAATCACTAAGTCTCTAACAAAGACAAATGCATATCATGCATCAACAAAAGTTGAACTTGAGAATTTGAAGCTGACTGCTAGCAAGTTGGAAGAACTACTTGATGCACAAAGAGATTAGAAGAAGAGTGCTAGAACTACATACCACATTGTTCCTCCTCCTTACAATGATAACTACATAGAAATGGCAACTTCAATGACAAGTCCAGTCAAAGAAGATTCAAATATGCATGATCATCCTCCAACAGACAAGTCATCCACTATCACTCAAATCACTTCTCCTAAAATAACATCAAAGCTGTACCTCAAACCTGAATCACCACAAAATGAGACCTTTCATTCCTGTGATGGTGAAGATGGAGATCCTGCAAGTGATGACAGTGATGAAGAAACCAAACAACCAAACAAAGTAACATTGACATGTACTAACCATGTCTTTGAAGAAATCAATCCAAAACAATCATAGCAATAGAAATCGAAAGCAGCAAAGCCTGACATCAAACAAAAGACTATGGTTCTTTATGAGAAATTCAAACCAGCTGGATTTCTTGAGCCAGAATTCACAAAGTCCAAACTGAAGGCAAAGATTTAGATAGAGTTAAAGAACAAGCAGAAGCCTTATGTACAAGAAATCAAAGACCAGGTTAAGAGGAAGAAAACTTGATCTAAAAGAAAGAAGAAAAATCAGACCAAGTCTTCTACACCTGATCCAACCCAACCATCAACCTCAAAAGCTGTATTAGAAACTCCAAAACAACAACCAATTCTCTACAAGACATGCAATTCAGATTCCCACAACATGTCTGAGTGTAAAAACACTGAGAGTGATACATATATATGTCCTCACAAGAGAAAGCAACAAAAACAACCAAGACAAAAGGCTGTGAAGTTCCAATCAAATCCAACTTCATCATCCAAGCCTAAAGGAAGAAGATCCAGACCTTCTCCTTACTGCTTAAATTGTGAAATGGAGAATCATACCACTTCAGAGTGTTCATACAACAACTCTCCAACATCACGACATAGAAGAGGCCAAAGATCTTATCATCCGTCAGAGTCATCCTCACTGAGATCGGACCATGATGACTACAACAGACATCCTAGCTACTCTTCTCCTTGATCATATCAGCATGGGTATGACTTTAAACATTATGATATTCATGATTATTGGGCACCAAGACATTATCCTAGGTCATACACATAACATAAGTGTGATAGATATAGGAATAATACTTGGCATAATGGCTATTATAGAAGATCACATCCATCAAATTATTATAATCATGATTATAATTCTTATGATGAATATGATCACATGCCTAGAAGAAACAAACATGATCAAGTACAACATCCTTTGCTACACCTCCACAAAACTTTCAAAAGAAAAATAGATTTTATAAACCAACCAAAAGATCTTCAAAAGCCAAACAAACTCCTTTTGTTAAATAAATTAAAGTTGAGTAAGTTGGTTCAAAATCAAAACAATGTTGGAGAAGGAAAACAATTTCAGGAGGTGAGTCCGATACATCATCAGATAAAGTAAAATCATACACATACTAGCAAGTCACATATAAAGATGCTAATAGACAGCTTAGGACAGTAATGGTCTGGGTTGAAATATCTAACTTATTTGCTAGTGTATTAGGGACAGTTATGGAGGCTTGCCAATCCAAGAAAAGTTAGCAGTGGCTGATCCCTTCCCATGACAGGAACGTTCTTCCTGCTCATGATGTTTATGATGTAACTGAGCCAAATGGAGCAGAAATTAACAATGATTCAATGCAGGACATCAATAACTCATAGAAACTACGATGGCAATGCAAGAAACAACCGATGTTTCATTCCATCTGCTTAGTCTATTACATTGCTACATGGACTAACTGTTGATGATCTCTATTGATTTTAAAACACATATGCCATTTCTTTATTTTCTCAGAATCAAAAATCCTAAAAACAATTAGAAAATCAAGAAAAGTCTAAAAAATATTACTATTATGTAATTATTTTTGAATTTTCCTGCATTTACATGAGAAATGATAGTACACTCATCTACTATTTTCTGTATCTATTTTTCAGATCAATAAAGACTGACAAGACTCTTTTTGATATGTCAGTAGGCTCAGCATGGATTCAAGATAAGCATATTTGTGATGAACTAAATCAATATGCATTGTGGTCCAAAACCATCTTAGGGTAATGGTAAGCAATGACTTTTCCAAGTGTTTGCTTGTATGGTCACCTAAACACACCATACGAAAATAGTTTATAAATTTCTCATTGATAAAAGCTTCTGTTTCTCCTTTGTTGTATTTAAATACAAACCTAGAGTAAACATAAGGACAACTTCTATTGTGCTGAGCACAGACCTAGTTGACCTAGCACTAAAAGTGCTGATGCATGCAAAAAAGCAAATAAAAGAATCCCAATGTGGATCAAAGCTAAAAGAATCCCAATGTGGATCAACTTCCAAAGTAACGTGTAAAAGAATCCCAAAGTGGATCATATCATGAGAATTTATACTCTAAGTAGCCTGGTTTAAGTTGTGCTAAAGTGCCACCTTGCATTTCATGAGGAGGGTTATTCTTCCATACTTCTAAGTGTGGGGGTACTCAATTAGCATATCTAATCAAACCTAAACATGATAAATATCACAAAGTGTGGAAAAAAGATCCTTGCATGAGTTTAAGTGGACAAACATACTTACAATCAACTTTATTTTTTGTCTATGTCTATTCCAATTTTAAATTCTTAGATGTAGAGGATTTTGGATGTAAGGATCAATACAATACAATTAGATCGATCTCGTGATTAGAATGCAGAATGTAATCATCATGAAAGATAAGACTGAATATTGAAATGCAGAACACACGAGTAAACAAATTTCACAATCTATTGATCTCTGATTTGATTACAGTAAGTACAAATCAGGAAAAGCCAAATCTATATATCAAAAGTTGTAGGAACCTTTGAGGCTATGAGGCTGGTGCAACCAAAGGATACCAAAACAACTAAGTCTTCCAACATGCACTAAGGTACAAAGAAGAACTAGCTTCGGAAGTTTTACACACTCAAGTAAAATACTAAGTGTAAAATCTTCCGAACCCAATGTTCAAAAGAAACTACTGAGGAAACTTTACACTAAGTGTCAAGTCTTCCGAAGCCAAAGACTCAACTCTTCCGAAGGTTAAAGATGAAGTCTTCCGAAGCTCTCAAGACAAAGTCTTCCGAAGCTGAATAAAGATAAGACTGATTACTTTAGAAGAGAGAGAAAAGACACTTTTTCTGTCAACTTTATCATAAAGCAACCTCCTGTCCGCTGCATGCTCTGGTGGTTCACCAACTATCATAAGTTGGTGAAACTTTCATTCTTTATGATAAAGTAGATAAGGTCTTTGTCTGTAAGTTTCTGTATTTGTTTCTTTTTTGGCTTTTTGTAATAGGAAAGTCAGTGAGCTATGGCCTGTCATAGTCACTAGTCAAAAGGCAATCTGCCTTTTGACTTTAGGCTGATCTTGTTGTCTAGATTAGTCACATCCAACTGTCTTTTTGCATATTGACGGTTGTAGGTTTACTATAAAGAGTCAAAGGTTCTTGTATTTCAAACATCAGTGCAAACACCCGTAATAGAACCTAAGAAGCAATATACTACTTCCTTGAAAATTATTTCTTGTGTTCTTGCTCTACTTTACTTGTGTTGTGCATTGTATCATCTGTTTAATGTTCTAAGTTCCCTATTTGAATTGTTAAGTGATCCTAAAGATCCTCCTAAGTGTGTTAACTAAGTGCAAAGTCCTTTTTAATGGTCCTGCATTTGGTATCAGAGCATTCCAGGCTCTTGTTTGCAAGATCTCACCATCTTCAAAACCTCTTAGTAACACACATCACTTAACTCTTCAAATGGCAGTTATCTCCAAAGCTAATATAGAAACTGGAACAATGACAAAGTCCCCACTGATCACTCCTGAGGATTTTGACACTTGGTGTCAAAGAATTGAAGGCTTTATCAAGTCTCAAGATTCCAGGATGTGGGAGTCTGTTGTCCATGGACCTCATGTACCATGCACCAGTTCAGCTGCTGCTGGTGGTGGCATGATACCAAAGGAGAAGGCTGACTTTTTTGATGAAGATTGGAAAAGAATTGATATTGATCAGAAAGCCATGACAACCCTCTAAACTGCTCTTCCAAACTCCATCTACAGAGGTTTAAAGAAGTGCAAGACCGCCAAACAGCTATGGGATGAACTAAAAGATCTCCTGAAGCAGTAGTTTGAAAACTTCACCTTCAAAACAGGTGAAAACATCACTCAACAATACTTTAGGTATGTTAAGATTGTGGATACTCTGGCTGATGTTGGGGTGACCATTGAGAATAGGGATATTGTAAGGAAGTTCATGTCATCTCTTCCAAGAAAATGGACACACTATTTTGTGGTCATTAAGAGGACTGAAAACCTCAAGACCCTCACTCTCACTGAGCTGTATGGGATGCTCAGTGGATACTAGATGGAGATGAACATGCAAAATTCATCTGGTAACTCCAACACTCACCAGAGTTCAGCCCTTTATGTGGTTTAAAGGGATAGCAAAGAACCATAGCATCATCTCATCTGCTACCCTGAGACTTCACAAAAGGGTCCTTTCATCACCTTCCCGGAGACACCAAGAGAGAGCTACATCCAAGTAAGTCCCTTCCAAGAAACAAACTCCTCTCAAGCCTTTGTTTCCACTGATGAAAGTTCAGGAAACATTATCTTTATTCTTGAAGACCTGGACTGTATCCATCCAGATGATATGGAATATATGGAGATAGTCCAGTAGATGGATCTTCTCACTCACAGAGCCGAGAAATTCTACAAGAGGACTGGGAGAAGGTTTCCTAGCAATGCTGCCAGTGGCAAGTTTGGGCTGTACAAGAGCAAAGTCAAGTGTTACAACTATAACCAGATGGGACACTTTGCTAGAGAATGCAAGGCACCCAAATCAAATGGTGGCCAAGCCTCATCCAGGCCAAACTACACTGAAGGAGGGCACCAGAATGAGAAGCCAAGACAGCAAGCTGTAGTTACTGTTGAAGAAGGAGGCTTTGACTGGAGCTTTCAAGCTGAAGATGCATCTCCAAACCAAGCACTCATGGCTGACCACGATGAAGCCAAGGTACTCGAACATCTTTGCTCTCCTGATTGTATTGCTAAAGTAAACAGATACAGGTCCTACAACTTGGAAATGATCTGACATTGAGTCCTTAAATATTTTAAAAGCTGAATTTAAAAGAGCTGAAAATGACTATAAACTTAAGATAGAAGATCTAGAAAAAATAGTTTCAACTCTTAAACATGAGCAAACAAATTAAAGGACTCAAATTAAGGATCTCATTACCAATTTGACTGAATGCTAGGCTGAGCTTGTGATCAGCAAAGCCAGAGCATAAAAATGTGTTCTTGAAGAGGAAACCTTCAAGAACATGATATCCTCATCTCTGCATGAAAAAGTGTGTTATCAGAACAAGCAGGGACTGGGATCTAGTGAGATAGCTCCTCCACACTCTCTACTATCAGTTAGATCTCCAAGGTGTGGAACTGGTCAAGATGAGCTTCCATCCATAGACCCCAGTGATGAAGAGGATGAAGAGGAGAAGGTGAGGGATGACTCTGAGGTGAGTGAAGAGAGTAAATCTAAAAAGGGTCACCATGCTCCTAAGGAGGAAAAAGAAGCTGGTTTGAGCAAAACCAAAAGGTAGAACTTGATCAGAAGAGCAAAAAGAAGATCAAGAAAAGCTCAAGAGGTCAAGACCACCTTTGATCCCAAGAATTCTAGTACCAAGAATTCTACTTCAGCTTCAACTCACTCCAGCAACAACAAGAAGATTGATCAGCTGTGTGTCACTACTACACAGCCTGAACCATCCATTTCTAAAAGCAAGCTTCACCCTAAGAAGGCTGCTGCATCATCTGAAAAGGTAAAAGAGGAAAAGGAAAGTGTTCAAGCTCAGTCTTCTTTGGAAAAGAAGGCTCTCAGAAGAAAAGATATAGATTGTGTTATGTGTGGTAGTACCTCACATCTGGCTAAGGATTGTTAATACAATCCAAAGGGTACTATCCACATGATCATAAAGAAAACTTCTGAGAGGAAGGAAAATATGTTTCCTTCGGAAGCTCCGAAATGAAGAAAAAGGCAAATGAACCATTGTCTTCGGAAGGAAAATTGGTATCGGAAGAAAGGAATGCTTCCGAAGTACTGAGGCATGCTACAGTGAAAGCAAGATCTTCTGAAGGATCAGTCTCCAAAGCTTTCGAAGCCACAAAAGATTCTGAAGCATTGAAGGTCAAGCCCAATCTTTCAAAGGTGGTGTGGAAGATGAAGGAAGACCATGTGGCTAAAAGTTCATCATCAGAAACAGCAAATGATCCCCAAAGCCTGAGCATAGGATCTATTACTGTTTCATTGCCTTTAACTCATTCTAATAAGCCCAAGACCAATGAGGCTTAGGTTTCCAAATGTAACTAAATCATCTCTTTTTGTACAAGGACAGCTAAAGACCAAAAAAAATATCTAGATTGTTGATAGTGGCTGCTCCAGGCACATGACTGGCAATGAGTCCTTGCTTCAAAACTTTGAAAGGATTGATGGAGTACCAGTTGCTTTTGGGGTAGATGCAGGAGGGTACATTACTGGCAGGGGCAAGGTTACAAATGGTAAGCTCAGCATTGAGAAGGTAAACCTTGTCAAAGAGCTTGGATACAATCTTCTGAGTGTGTCCTAATTTTGTGACCAAAAACATCACATGCTCTTTACTGAGCATGAGTGCATTGTTCTCAAGCCTTGGGTTGACGTTCCTCCTGAGCATATTTTGCTTAGAGCCCCCAGGAGAGGAAACATGTACAAGATGGACGCATGAAGCATCTCCATCTGGAGAGGTTTCTTGCTTTCTATTTAAAGAAAATAGTGATGAGTCTTTTCTTTGGCATAAGAGAATGTGCCATGTAAACTTTAAAAATATGAATGACTGATTAAGAATGATTTGGTAACTGGAATACCAAAGAAAGTATAAGTGATGACCACTGTGTTGCATGCCTGAACAGGAAGCAACACAAAGTGTCTCACAAGCCAAAGGAAATGAACTCTATCACTGCCCCCTACACTTGTTACATATGGAACTGTTTGGCCCCACCAGTGTAATGAGTCTAGGAAGGACCTCATACTGTTTAGTGATCACAGATGATTTCACAAGATTCACTTGGGTGTTTTTCCTTAGAACTAAGGATGAAACCTCTGAAATCTTAAAGAATTTCATTCTGAAAATTGAGAATCAATCTGATCACAAGGTCAAAATCAAAAGATGTGATCAGGGAACCGATTTTAAAAACCAAATCCTTGATACATTTTGTGATGAGAAGGGTATTTCAAGACAATATAGTGCTCCCAGGACTCCTTAGCAAAATGGTGTAGCTAAGAGGAGAAACATGACACTTATTAAAGCTGTAAGAACTATGTTGTCTGACTCTAAGCTGCCCATCACCTTCTGGGTAGAGGCTGTCAACACAGCCTGCTATGTGCAGAATAGAGTTTTAGTAGTTAAGAGACATGGTAAGACTCCTTATGAACTATGGCACAAAAGGAGACCATTTATCGGTTTTCTCAGAACATTTGGATGTCCTTGCACCATCTTGAATACCAAAGATCAAATAGCTAAGTTTGCTGAGAAATCAGATGATGGACATTTTGTTGGATACTCTTCTCAAGCAAAGGCTTATAGAGTATACAATCTCAGAACTAGAATCATTGAGGATTCATCCAATGTGACTTTCAATGAACACACACCCTGTGTGTAAGGTTCTGGTCCGGATTAGCTATTTGATCTTGATTTAGTTACCAACTAGTTTAACAAATCTTATGAGAATGTTTCAGGATCTATGGATAACAGGTCAACAGAGGATCCTGACCCAAGATTTGAGCTGAGAAGACCAAACAAGAAGACTACTTTAGCTCCAATGGTGACTAACCATGTCATTGAGCCTCCAATCAGCACAAGCATGACAAATACTGTTGATTCAACTGAATTACCCTCAAAGTCTAGTTTAGAGGCTCAGAATTCAGGTGAAGGAACCTCCAATGCAGGAGGAATGGGTGGTGGTGACAGTGATCAAGAATTTCTAATGCTGATAACCACTCCGTTGAAGACAACATCAATGATGTCACACACTCATTGGATCAAGTTTCTCTTGATAAGTGTGCTGATGTGGTGGGCGACTCTTCTTTGCCAGATCAAAATTTCTCTAATCTTGATCTGTCCAACCAACTTAGTGTGATTCCTCATCTCAAGATCCAAGTCACATCCCACCACAAACATCATTGGAAATGTTGACTCAGGGGTGAGAACAAGAGGACAAACTCATGATAGCCATGTTTGTCTACATTCTTGTTTCTTATCCCAAATTGAGCCTAAGAAAGTTGATGAGGCTTTAAAGGATGGAAGCTAGATTGAAGCAATGCAAGAAGAGTTGCTTCAAATCAAAAGACAAAAGGTGTGGAACTTGTGCCCTCTTCTTCAAAGGAAGACTGTCATAGGTACCAATTGGGTATTTAGGAACAAGAAGGATGATAGAGGGATCATCATCAAAAACAAGGTTAGACTGGTTGTCCAAGGATACACACAAGAAGAAGGAATTAATTATACTGATGTCTTTGCTTCTGTAGCAAGACTTGAAGCTGTAAGGATATTCCTGGCTTATGCTGCATCCAAGGATTTCAAGGTCTACCAGCTTGATGTGAAGTGTGCCTTTCTTTATGGGGTGATTGATGAAGAAGTTTATATTAAACAACCACCTGGCTTTGCAGACCCAGATCATCCTAATTATGTCTACAAGCTTGATAAAGCCCTTTATGGAATACATCAAGCTCAAAGAAAGTGGTATGAGACACTATCAACATACCTCTGCAATCATGGATACAAAAGAGGTACTATTGATGGGACTCTCTTCATCAAAGATATAGGGAATGACATATTGCTAGTTCAGATATATGTAGATGATATCATCTGTGGTTCAACTAATCCAAAGCTCTGCAAAGACTTTAAGATGCTGATGTAGAATAGATTTGAAATGAGTGCCATGGGGGAACTCAATTTCTTTCTAGGCATTCAAGTGAAGCAGGTTGAAGATGGCATCTTCATCAGTCAGTCAAAGTATGTACAGGACATACTTACAAGGTTCAAGATGACTGATTGTAAAGTTGCTAAGACACCCATAGCCAGAAACCATTCCCTTGGTCTTGACCTTGAGGGGGAGTGTGTTGATGAACATCTCTACAGGGCTATGATTAGGTCATTTATGTATCTTACTGCTAGCAGGCCTGATATCATGTATGCCACATGCATATGTGCAAGATATCAAGCAAACCCCAAGATGTCACACCTAATCACTGTCAAAAGGATTCTTAGATGTCTCAAAGGTGCTCCAAATCTAGGCCTTTGGTATCCAAAGAATTCAGACTTTAATCTGTATGCTTATACAGATAGTGACTATGGTGGAAAGTCCATATCTGGGGGGTGTCAGTTCCTTGGTGGAAGGATAGTCTCTTGGCAATGCAAGAAGCAATCCTGTGTGTCTGTATCAACTGCTGAAGCTAAATACATTGCTGCTGCCAACTGCTGTGCTCAAGTTCTTTAGATTTAAAATCAGATGCTAGACTATAGATTCAATTTTAAAGAGACTCCCATCCATATAGACAACAACATTGCCATCTCTATAACAGAGAATCCTGTGCAACACTCAAGGACCAAACACATCAACATCAGGTATCATCTGATTAGGGAAAATTTTGAAAAAGGCTTGATAAAACTAATCAAGGTTAACACAAATGAATAATATGTTGATCTATTCACAAAAGCTTTTGATGTGCAGAGATTTAAGTATCTTGTATCAGCCATTGGGATGATTAACCCTGAATAGGTTTTTTCTAAATAACTTCATCAATCTTACTACCTAAAATTGTGTGTCCTAGGTTGTCTATTAGATCACTTCGTAAGCCCAGTTCTCTTTGGAGGAAAAAAAATTTTCAAAATGATATTTTTTAGCGTTATGAAAATTTACCTTCGGAAGAAATAAAATTGCCCTCGGAAGAAATTTATAGCTTATCTACCAATTATCTTCGGAAGAAATTCATGAAGCGTCTTCCGAAGCTTAAGTTGAATAAAAGCTCCTAAATACATTTTAGAAAAAATCTCTTCTGAATGCAATTAAGTCTCGGAAGACCAGTTTATCTCTTCCGAAGCCAAAACTTTCAAAACTCTTTGAAATATCTTCCGAAGCAATATTGCCTTCGGAAGCTTTTTCTGAAAAGCTTCCGAAGCTAAAATAACCTTCGGAAGTTTTGTAACTTCCGAGAAAACTACCTTTTTTAGGCGCCTTTTTCTGAAATAGGACCCACTTGCGGATTTCAAAGTTTATCTTTTGCTTTGACCTTGTTTCAAATCCTGATTATATCTCCCTAAACGGTCCTATCTTCATCTCTCTACTCTCATTTTTTTTCCTTAACCTAAAATTACCCCCAAATTCATCTTCTTCTACCTTCCTTCTCTGCAAAGCTTCTGCAAATGGCAAATCTTGATCGCCGATATGACCCAGATTTCACCATGCATCTACACAGGCAACACAACCAGGTTGTTCTATTAAACTCTGAGAAAGATCCAAGCTTCACAAATGTTTGTAGGTATCTTTCTTCATCTCTTTATCTCACCTCCCTTACGATTGATCCTCCCCTCTATGAGGATCAGTTGATTGAGTTCTGGTGGACCTGTCAAGAGGTCACTTTGGACGGGGAGAAGGCATTGTCTGCCACAGTGCAAGGGAGGACACTGTTCATCACTCCAACCATCATGAACACCCATCTTCAGCTGGATGATGAAGAAGGTGAAATGTCCTTCCCAAAAGCTACTGTTAACCATTCCTTTGAGCAGATGGGATATGAAGATGACTTCACAGTCAAGACCTTCAGGAAGGGGAAGGTCTCATACCAGTGGAAGTACCTCCTCCATGTTGTCATCCACAGCATTGTCTAACAAACATGGAGGATGGGACGAGATTCCAGAAGACCTCTCTTTCATTGTCCATGGGATGGTTCAAGGGGTCAAATTTAGGTATTCTCAGTTTGTTTTCACAAATTTACTTACAAATTTGGACTCCCTAGAATATTACATGTTTCCCCGGTATGTTCAACACATTCTCAACTGTGAAATGGGACCACAGTTAGGAACTCAGGGGTAGAAACAGCCCGTGTCCCAAAACTATTTGAGCTCATTGCTTAGGGTGACATCCTAGCAGCACCAGCTAGTGATAAACCAACACCCTCTACCTCTCAACCACCATCAAGGCCTACCATTACCCTCACTTACCAAAGAAAATCCAAACGAACCCTTGCACCTGCTATTAAGCATTTGCAGGCCCCCATATCACAACCCACATAGGAGGAAGTAGACACTAGAGCTCCCACTTCCCCTGAGGAGCAAACCACTCCCATTCTTGACACAATCTGAGGTTCCTCATGCTCAGCCTGATGAGCTCACACCTCCTCAACTAGCCTTACGCCATCACTCTGAGTCTCAACACTCTGGTGATCAACCTTTAGGGGAAAGCTACCATCTCTAGCCTCTTGATCTTAATCAACCCATGCCCAGCCTTGACTTTTACTCTGATGAAGATTTGGGTTTCAGTGAGTACCATGAATCTCTCCTCTCCACCCACACTCAAGGTGAGATGAGTACTCCTGCCTCACCCACTTCTAGCCGACATCAGACACCAAAAACTAAGATGGATCTCCTTCAGATTGTCCAGGAGATCCATGTGGCAGAGGCTTTCACTATTAGAAGTGATTACATCTCTAAAACCTCAACCACGGCAACCCAGCCTCTTGAAATAGAGTAGGGGAAATCCAGCAGCCAAGAAACTTATGCTAGTGATAAGGGAGAAGACTCAGGTCCAATCCTCTCATCCCCCTATGATTCTTTATCTGAAGATGAGGGGAGTCTGCAACAAAAGGTGCACAAACTTTCAAACATGTGCACCTACTTTGTGTCCAAGATAGCTCACCTGGAATCTCAGGTGACTATCTTACAGAAAAGGGTCAATGACCAGCAACTTGAGATCACCGATCTCAAGGGTAAGTTAGCTGAGAGACCAACGAGATCAACTCATCCAGGTCCACAAGAACCTGTGGATGTCATGGATCAATCTCCCAGCTCACCTATGCAAGAGGGTGATGCTACCAAAAAGGGGGAGAAAATCCTAACAATCACAGAACCTGGGAGTTCGTCTCAGAGTATGGACATAGAGGACTCACCATCCTCTCTTGCAGTTGTCCATACATAGCAACCTCCTCTAGACAGTGATCTACATTTGTTAATACAACAACTGTTTAAGGAGGGAATACCAAGAGCAATGTCTGCCCCTTCTGAGAACCCAATCTGGGGTTAAGGGTATTACAGTGAAAGGAAAGCTCTTGTACTCTCTAGAGCTCAGGGTCAACTAGAAATTTTAAACATTTCAAACCTGAGTTTCTATGAGGGTATAAATATGGTAGATCTGGCACTTGTCAACCCAAGCAACAACAGACAAGCTGCCAGACTAGCCAGTAGAATTCAAGATTAGGTGCTGGAAGAATTCAAAAGGAGATCAGAACTATATAGACAGAGGATAGCAGTTGAAGCCTTTGGTCAACTGGATGTTAAGGTGGACCCTAAGATTAGCTTCAAAGGGAAAGCCTTGACTGAAGGCCCAGAGGCTGAGACTGTGAACCTTAAGACAATATCTCCTCCAGCACCCCATACCCTCAGTGAGGCACCAGCTGGTGATGGTGCATCATAACCTCTCTCTGGCTAGAGCTTGACTGCTGAATCCAGCAATGAAGGCCAAAGCTCTCCTCAGCCTGAGTCATCAAGATCAGTACTTGACAAAGGCAAAAGAAAAATAACTACTGAGGAGATTGAAGAAGTGAAAAGAGAGAGGAAGAGGAAGCTGAGGGGAGAGAGTTCAAGTGGTTCCCTAGGATTCATGCAGGCTGCAATTCTGACTGCCCATGTTCCAAACACTCAAGAAGATGAGTTAAGGGCAGCCAGACTTAATTATCTGGGGACCAGGAACTACAACATAGATTAACTCATCTCTCTCCCCTTAAAGGAATTAAATGAACTGGCTGACATTGAGTTGTCAAAGGAGAGGAAGGAAACTGAGGATACAGCCTTGACCCTCAAGCATAAAGAGAAAATGAGAAGAAAAAGAATATACAAGAATATTCCTATCCTCTCCCCAGTTCAAAAAAGCCCTGAGTCAGAGGCTGTGGCTGCTGATAAACCTCAGGTAGTTAATGAAGAAGAAAAGACAAATATGATCAACTACCTGAGAGCCATAGGCCTCTACCAGGCACATGCACTTCTTCCCTTGCCATATGATTACATACTATTTGAATACAACAAGCAGCTGGAAGAGAAAGCCAAAAGAAATAGGCAAGCTGCTAGAAAAAGGGAAAGGGAAGAAGCTGCCAAGTCCAGAACCATCATCAAGAAAAGTCAGAAAAAGTCTGCTGATAGGCAGAAGATGATGAGCTTCTTGAAGCTGTATGGGTTCTTCGGAAGGAGGCTTGGTCCTATGTCTCTGTCCACAATGGATGAGCACATAAGGGTGATCAAGCAGAAGATTAACAGGGGAGAGCTTGTGGATCTCCCCTCACCATCAGAACAAGCTCAACCTGAAGTTGAGGTTAAGGTTGAACCTACAGAGACAACACAACCTGCACCTGAAGCTACACAACAGCCAACTTCATCTTCTGATCCACAACTGGGTTCTCCTCCCTCTCCTTCTGAACTTGGGAGAGAGGAGATCACAACTGAGAGGGAATCCACTGAAGAACCTGGTACTGAAGACCAACCCTCTCAGTTAAAATCATCTGGGAGGAAAAAGAGGATGGCCAAAAGAAGATCCTCTAAGAAGAAGAAAAGAAGAAAGGCATCCACCTCCCAAACTCAGGATGAGTCAGAACATCCTGAGGAAGTGCATGAAGAGGGCTCTCAACCAACTCCCATCATAGTAGAGCCTCTCTCTATTGGAAGACCAATTCTATCATGGACATTTGCTGAAGATCCTGATAGATGGTATGTCACTAGAGATTAGGGAGAACAACATGTCTACTTCACTAGTGACATGCTTGAACTCCCTCTGCATGATCTCTATGATATCAGAAGGTACTTAATGGGTCTGAAGAATCCTGATCTGCTAATGAAGAAAGGAATTCTGAAGATTCTCATGTGGACTATCCCAGTCTAAAGACCTCTCTGTTTTGGTAGCATCAGCCTAGGGGGAGTTTGTAGGAACCTCTAAGGTTATGAGGCTGATGCAACCAAAGGATACCAAAACAACTAAGTCTTCCAACATGCACTAAGGAACAAAGAAGAACTAGCTTCGGAAGTTTTACACACTCAAGTAAAATACTAAGTGTAAAATCTTCCGAAGCCAATGTTCAGAAGAAACTACTGAGGAAACTTTACACTAAGTGTCAAGTCTTTCGAAGCCAAAGACTCAACTCTTCCGAAGGTTAAAGATGAAGTCTTCCGAAGCTCTCAAGACAAAGTCTTCCAAAGCTAAATAAAGATAAGACTGATTACTTTAGAAGAGTGAGAATAGACACTTTTTCAGTCAACTTTATCATAAAGTAACCTCCTGTCCGCTGCATGCTCTGGTGGTTCACCAACAATCATAAGTTGGTGAAACTTCCAAGCTTTATGATAAAGTAGATAAGGCCTTTGTCTGCAAGTTTTTGTATTTGATTCTTTTTTGGCTTTTGGCTTTTTGTAATAGGAAATTCAGTGAGCTATGGCCTGTCATAGTCACTAGTCAAAAGGCAATCTGCCTTTTGACTTTAGGCTGATCTTGTTGTCTAGATTAGTCACATCCAACTGTCTTTTTCCATATTGACGGTTGTAGGTTTAGTATAAAGAGTCAAAGGTTCTTGTATTTCAAACATCAGTGCAAACACCTATAATAGAACCTAAGAAGCAATATACTACTTCCTTGAAAATTATTTCTTGTGTTCTTGCTCTTACTTTGCTTGTGTTGTGCATTGTATCATCTGTTTAAAGTTTTAAGTTTCCTATTTGAATTGTTAAGTGATCCTAAAGATCCTCCTAAGTGTGTTAACTAAGTGCAAAGTCCCTTTTTAATCGTCCTGTAAAAGTTCTTCCTATTACAAAGCTAAACTTCTATTTATAAACAAAAGAAGTTCTTGCGCGAAAACATAAGTTCTCGCGCGACTAGTAGTTGTCACGCGAGAAGAAGTTTTCACACGGTAACTCTAGGTTCTCGCATGACTTGATCTTGTTGTTAGAAGTCCACGTCTGCAACCTCATAACTGCTCCCATATGCATACATCTTGTTGTTTAGGGTCTTTATAATCATCCAACCAAACTACGACACTATGAAGTGTATAGATTCATCAGTTGCAATTGGACTTGCCTGCAACTTCATCAAATCTTCTTTACCAAACTATAGTAGATCCATAGGGTCGATGATACGGAACTCTTTGTCTTCACACTTGATTACTGCATGACCAGTATCCTTTTCACAACTCCACCCCATTAGGTTAGACAAGCTATTAACTAACACCGGAGCGTGAATTGGAATCTTCTTAGCATATCTTGGATGTCTATAAACCCTTATCTTCATAGGCTTGTTCATGTTCGGGTCCATCCGGGTCTCATCTTCAATAACTTTATATTTGGCGGTCTTAAAGTCTTTAAAGGTGGATCTGCTTTGTCTATAAATCATATTTCTTGTCCAGTTCGCTTTGCTATAATTACTTGGGTTAAAGAACGAAACACGACCCATAGCATATAAATCTAATTATCTGAGTGTATGAAAGTCATGCTCGTCTTAGAAATACTCTATGGCTCTGCCCTTTCTCTTCACAACATACATTTTCTTCTCTTGATCATATGATCAACTGATAATAGGTTCCGAGTTTCCGTACCTTGTGAAAGGTTTGGAATGCCCCAGTGTGTGAATATAAATTGGTAGAGGAGGAGCATTAGCTGTTAGGTTACCGACCTGACGCACAACACTTTGGCCTGTAACATCTGCTGTCTCGTCAGTCGTTTGTGTGTTGCTTGACTCCCCCATGATCTCACCTTCTTCAACCAAAGTATCGGAAAACAAGTCTTTGAGACTGTTTCCAACTATGTCAGTGTATTCCACTCCTTCTTCCAAATCATCAAACACACCCAACTCTTCTTCTATCTCCTCAGCAATCATACTTTGCTGGAATGTATAAAACTCTCATTCATAAGCAGCCTCTATCTCAGGGTATAGTGGTGTGTAATCAACAGAATCATCAGGACTTGGCCCGGAGACATTGTCAGTGCCCGATGTTCCAACATTACCAGTAGCTACAAAACCCATGTCACCACCCTGATCATCATCATCATTACCATCATTATCATCATCATCTCTCTTAGTAGTCATATGAACATCAGTACAAGGTGACTCTTGACCAACTTCAGTAGTCTTGGTTGTCCTTTCATGACCAACAAGATCAACAGGAAGCTCTGTAGACACTATCAGATCTGCAGTAGGTTCAGGACCAGCAGGTTACTGTCCACTACTCTCTCCAACTTCAGTGGTCCCTTGTTGAAATGACCCACTTGAAGTGAAATTCCTCAAGTTCTGCTCGAGGATTTGAACATAACTGAATATAAATGTTTTCTGATGTTCGAGACTCCTGATCCGTTCATCTCTTTCTGTTAACTGCCTTTGTAATTCATCAATCACTTGGGTTTTCTCAAACATTTCACTCTCCAGATTCTGTACACGATCCTCAAGGGTAACACGTGTAGGTGAACTAGTTGACGCACTAGCACCTTGTCTCAGCTCAGGAGGTGTGTTTATGAAGTCGTCTATACTAATCATCTTATCCTCCACTTGTTCTCTTGGAGGTGTCCTCATAACATCAGCAGTAGAAGTGGCCAACTCAGATGATGTTACAGTAGGTTTTGCCTCACTCACTGTGACAGGAGTCTCAGTAACAGTAACCTCTTCTACAATCGGCTCAGTGGTCACTAGGGTCCGACATTTCCTTAACACTCCACATCCTCTACCCCTACCACGAGGACTTTCTCCCGTTCTCCGTTCCATTCTCTTTCTTCTCCCTCTAGACACGAGAGTCTCTTCAGGAACAAAATTAGAATCACGCTCCTAAGCAGTGTGTTTGGCAGGTGTTCCGCGCACTCCAGGACGTTCCTGTAATACATATGGTACGTTCCCTATCTGATAGTCTCACACCCACTGTCAGTGAACCAGGTGTTCACTTCATCCATGTCCGATCTGGTAGCACCCTGTGAACTCTCAAGTGCTTTTGGTGCAGCACTCATGGATGGGCATACAGTATCAGCTTCAACAGATTGTGTAGTAGATGTAAATGTACCAGATGTAACATCTCTATGAACATGAGGAGTCTTTGTTTCTTGGGGTCGATCTTCTGCTTGATAACCATCTATAAATCTTCCCAACTTAGCAAAATAAGAACCATGCCAAGCATTCCCTCGTCCACCCATAAGATAGGTGAATATGTCTTTCTTCATTGTCAAAACCACATACCTGGGTGAATCAGACACTGCTAGCTTAGGGTGAGCAGTATTCACGATCATCTGAATAAATCTGGGGTATGTAATAAACTTCTTCCCTATCGCAGCAATCACATTCTTCTGCATCTCTAAAAAGATCACTTTGGATATACTATAAGGAAGATCATCAATAAGTGATATAAGCAGGGATCCGAACACAGCGCTCAAACTATCCATGCCCGCTTTGAGATTGCTAAGGCAATGGATCACCACATGAAACAAGTACTTCCAGAAAGGTGGAAGGTACTTCTCTCCAACGATGGGTAACGATGACTGTAACCCATCTGTACTAAACAATCCTTCACAGCATCGTCATCAATCTTCACTGGTACATTAGGCACATCTTCAAGTAATAACACGCTGTTAATTACCTCAGCGGTAATCACAACCTTCTTTCCCTTGACAGTGGTAGTAATACAGGGTTCGCCATCCTCGTCTATCTCATTGGCAGCCGTGTTCCAGAACTGGTCTATGATATCAGAATAGATAGTAGGAATGGCAGATATAGCATAATGAATACAGGATGTCTTGAGTCCTTCAATAAGAGATCAGTATAACACTTTGTCTTCAGAAACATCACCGAGGTATGCAATCGCATTAGAGTTCTTGTTAAAAACCACAGGCCTTCTCATCCGAAACATTAAGCATTAATATCAGTACGCAAGAAAATTTCAAAAAAATTTTAGACATAGAAAAGGGAAATCAACACTTAGAAAATTTTTTGGAATTTTGAACTTCTCGTGCGAAAACTCCATGTTTTGCGCGAAAACTAAAAGCCAAGTCTCATGCGACAAGTCATGTTATCGCTTGAATTTGAATTTGACCAGAGAACAACTTCTTGTGCGACAAGTCAAGTTTTCACGTCTGTTCATGTGCAAAGTACTTTTCGCACTCGAAAAGTCTGTTGCACTTCAAATTTTCAATCTGTCAATTTCAAAGTGTTTCAGCCATTAAAACATGTTCATAGGTGTCGATTAAGTCATTATTAAGGTTTATTGAAATTAATTTGTTCAATTTTAAGTGTTTCAAGTCTTTTAAGTTTCAGACAGATTTCAAACACATTCAAATTGAAGTCATTAACGACTATATACCTTAATAAGTAATTAGGAATCAATGGGCGACCACAATCAACCACAATGAAAATTTCAGAGTACAGTTGTGCGAATACTTGACTTTTCACACACTGTGCTTTATATAGGACTCTGACTTCTTGCACGAGAAGTCAGGGTTCTCGCATGATGAACTTTTCGCATGATGTAAACCTTTCGCGCGAAAAGTTCATTTTTCTTTGAAAATTGATTTTTTATTATTTTTAACTTTTTAACTTTTTATTGAATTTTAATGATCTTATTGAGCCTTTTGATATGTTATGAAAAAGATTATGTTTAACTAAGTGTTTAAAATTTTTTTAACACCCTTTATTTTGAAAAAGATATTGAAATGAAACAAGTAGAAAAACATATGTAAATTAACAATATTGACTAATTATTTACTTAACTATTGTTGATAATTTTCAAGTACAAGATCATATTTCTTAGAAACTGATCATTACCATCATCCAGCTTTATTATAAATAGAACTGGTTATGTTGATTGTCAATATATCGTGTCCAGTTTAAACATAGACTTCAAGTTTACTTAGACACATAAGTTGTGATTTTATCTTGTTTTGATTAAATTATATGTCTTCAGTGCGTCCCATAATTAAAAATCCTGTAGAACCTTATCCAACTTCAAGACACTTTCTAGATTTCAAGTAACCTTAATTTGACTTAAACCTTTCACTTCTGATCACCCTTTTCAGAAAGAATTTTCTAATATAATATCTATTATGATCATAACTAGCCTGAGAAACATTTCTGAACATAGAATATTAACAAGTTTTAGGACTTATTTAACAGCCAGTCGGACTAATGTTTTTTCCCTCACAAGACGTTTAGGACTTACATGCCAAGACGGACTTACATGTCCCATCTTTTGATTTTGCCTCCTGTGTGAGAACATATTCTCAAAAAGAAAAATATTTATCATATAGTATGTATGTCTTTGACATATCCTTTATTAATGTGCTCATTGGCATCTTTTATTCCTATATGGCCTTTTGGCTTCTTTTTGCTCGTTTTGTTTGTTTTTCTCTTTTGGATTTTGTTTTCATTTGTATATCTATTTTTTGTATTTTGATCTTTACATATATATACACAATATCTAAAAGAAACTAAATCAGAAAGTAACTGGCTTGAGTATGATAGACTATAACTTTCAGTCGGTTTTAGCATGGAATCAGAGTTACTACAAAACCTTGATAAGTTACCCACTTCAGTCATAGAAAGTTACTTTTAATGCATCACAGAACATAGCGCTTTTCACACTTGAATGTCCAACTTATCAACATATCAAACATAATCCAAGTCAGTTTCTAGTAAGCCTTAGGATGTAATGATTTAAAATCAAGAAATGTATTATCATTTCCTATTAACACTAGAAAATTTAATTTTCTCAATTTTGTAAATCAAAATCCTTTTGTACTTTTCTTCAAACTATTTACTCCCCCTAAGAACAAAATATATATTTTTTTATATTTTCAAATTTTTACCCCCTAAAATTGTGATTATCTAGACAGAAAATAATAATTTTACCAAAACAAAGAAAAAATATTTTTGAAAAGGGTGTAAGTATAAGTGTTATCTAAAGGTAATCATGCCCAAAGATTTAACTAAAATGTCAAATCTAGAATGATCAAATGCCTTAGTAAACAAATCAGCAATGTTGTCATCTGTGGAAATTGATTCCAAATGGATAAGTTTGCGTTCAAAACAGTCACGAATGAAATGCATGCGGATGTCAATGTGTTTTTTCTTTGAATGCTGGATTGAATTCTTCACAATGTTTAAAACTGCAGTATTATTATTTTAGTATCATAAATATTTATGCCATAATCAAGGAGTTGTTGAAACCAAACGATTTGTGAACAACAACTTGATACAACTACATATTCAGCTTTTGCAGTTGAAGTAGATACTATCTACTGTTTCTTGCACTTCCATGAAATCAACCTATTGCCAAGAAATTGACAACCGCCAGTGGTAGATTTCCTATCCAAGTTACATCCTGCATAATCACTGTCAGTGTAAGCAAACAAATTGAATTTAGAAGTTTTAGGATACCAAAGGCCGAGTGTTGGTTGACCCTTGAGATGCTTAAAAATCCTCTTGACAGCTTTCATGTGTGATTCCTTTGGATTATGTAGAAGCCTCTCAAAGATTAACATTTAGTCTTTATTGTCTTTATTAATAGTTTTGTCATAGTTTAGGGACTTATTTGTAAATATATGTTCCTTTTTGTTTTCTTTGATATTATTAATAGCATAGATTATGTATTGTGCAGGTAAGCACAAAGACTAGACTAGTGCACCTTAGAATCAGTTGAACGAATTGTAACTGTTCTCTACACTTGTATTTCTATGCTTTTTATCAATGAAAAACTATGAATTTTTCTGATATGTTTGCATTGATTTAATTACTTGTATTTGTTTTGATTCAATTGCATCACAATATCATCACAGATCGATCCATTTTGATCCTATCAAATGGTATCAGAGCTATTGGTTGAGTGATTTGAGCTTATTGACATTTTGAGCTCTCTGAATCACTTGAATCTGTGATTGATAAGCAATTTGATCAAATAATTATTGAATTCAGTTGTGTTTCATCAATAGAAACATGATTTGAATCATAATTTCATGTTTAATTCGTTCAAATCTGAGAATTTGACCTAAATTCTGTTCGAACCTGTTCTTCATATTCGGACTGTATTTCAATCAGAAGATTGAATTATTGTTGTTGTTTGTTGAAATTGAAGATGAAGGATTGATTATCGACCTATAAACTACCTAATTGGAAGTTTTAAGATCAATTCAACAAGTTTTGAAGATTTTCAAAAGATTTGAGTTTGTTTGAATCTGTTGAATTAGGCGCATTAGGTTAAAACACTGCTGAAAATTGCCTAACCGTATAGGCTCTTGACAAATGTTTAGACATTTGAACACTATTCGGGCATTTTTGGTCTAGGCGTTTGACCATTGTTGAGGCGCATTACAACTATTTGGACACTGAAACTTTTCAGAAACTAAGTAATTCTAGGTGCATAACCACTGTTTAGGCGCATTAGAACTGTGTTGGCGTTCTCCAACCCAGGTGCTTGACAACTGTTCAGGCGCATTACAAGTGTTCAGGCGCATTATCAGTTGGGCGTTTCAGAATTCTACTAAGGCAGTCCCTTAGGCGTTTCTACATCAAAGTTGAGTGTTTGACAACTGTGTGAGCGCTTCATCACTGTTTAGGCGCATCAACTCAACATTTAGAAATATTATAAAAAATTAAAAATCCAAAAAATATTTTCAATTCATTGTTTTAATTCATCAAACTATGAATTTTTTTGATATGTTTGCATTGATTTGATTACTTGAATTTGTTTTGATTCAATTGTATCACAATATCATAACAGATCGATCCATTTTGATCCTATTAGATTACTTTGATATCATGGACACTGACAAACAGGAAACATAATGTTCGGTCTGCTTGCAGTGAGATACATCAGGGATCTGATCATTGATCAATACATGTTTTGATCAACATCTTCTCCCATAAGATCTGGAGTCAAAGTAGGACGAGAAGACATAGGAGTAGAAGCTATCTTGGAGTCTTGGAAATTGTATTTATCCAGGATACTATGAATATACTTTTCTTGATGTATCAGTATTCCCTTCTCATCTTGTTTAACTTGAATTCCTAAGAAAAACATTATTTCTCCAAGAGAACTCATCTCAAATTTCTTCTTCATGACTGCTTTGAATTCTTTGCACAAATCATCATTGGTTGATCCAAAGATAATATCATCGACATAAACTTGAACTAGAATCAAATCATCACCAATCTTTCATATGAATAAAGTTTGATCAATTGCACCTCATGTATATCCGTTTACAAGCAAATGTTCAGTGAGAGTGGAATACCAAGCTCGAGGAGCTTGATGTAAACCATAAAGTGCTATGTCTAACTTGTAAACATAGTTAGGATGATCTGGATCTTCAAAACTCAGTGGTTGATAGACATAGGTTTCTTCCTTTATTTTTCCATACAAGAATGCAGTTTTGACATCCATTTGATAAACTTTGAAGTTTTTGAATGAAGCATATGCCAGAAAAATTCGTATAGCTTCTAATCTAACAACAGGAGCGTATACTTCTTCATAATCAAGCCCTTCAATTTGATAAAATCCTTGTACAACAAGTCTGGCCTTGTAATGGACAATCACATCTTTTTCATCCTTCTTGTTTTTGAAAATCCATTTTGTTCCGATTGCCAACTTACCCTTTGGTAATTCACACAAATGCCAAACTTTTAGCTTTCTGAATTGCATCAGTTCGTCCTGCATGGCCTCTACCCAAATGTTTTCTTTTAATTCCAATTTAACATTTTTCGGCACAATTTGAGATAGAAAACATGAATATAAACATGTCTTCATAACTCCTGATCGACTATGAGTTCTGACGCGTTGTGATAATGGACCAATGATAGCATCTGTTGGATGGTTTCTATGAATTCTTAACTATGGAATAGCATCTTCAGAGATAACCAATAGAATGTGTTAGATTCGTGCAGAACCTACATCTGTTTTGTTAGATTCGTGCCAATCAATATCAAATGACTCAATTATTTGTTTAGTTCTTTTATTATAAACCTAATATGCTACTTTGTTGGCTGCATAACCAATAGAATAGCAATCATTAGCTTTTTCATCAAATTTTGATTTATTATCAGATGTGTTTAACAAAGTACAACAACATCCAAAAGTTTTGAAATATTTGACTTTGGGTTTATGTTTGAAAAAGATTTCATAAGGAGTCATATTTTGTTGTTTATTGATTAAAACAAGATTCTGTACATAACAAGCAGTGTTAATACCTTCAGCCTAAAAGAATAAAGGTATTTTGGCTGCTGATAACATAGGTCTAGCTGCTTCAATTAAGGTTCTGTTTCGTCTTTCTTCAACTCCATTTTGTTATGGAGTTCCTGTAGTATTGTCTTGTCTTGCTATCCCCTTTGAATCACAGAACTCATTTAAGATACAATTATAAAATTCGGTTCCATTATCACTGCGTATGCACTTGACTGTTTTGTCCGTCTGATTTTCCACAAGTGTCATAAATTTCATTAGCAAATGGGGTGTCTCATCTTTGGTTGCTAAAAAGAAAACCCATGTATATCTAGAAAAATCATCAGTAATAACCAAACAATATGCACGACGTCCCAAACTCAAAACATTTACAGGACCAAATAAATCCATATACAGCAATTGAAGAATAGAGTCAATTTGAGTATGAGCAATTGGTTTATGAGGAATTTTATGTTGTTTGCCTTTACAGCATGACAGATAGTGCTCTATAAGTTGAAATTCTTTCAAAGGTATGCCAACGACATGATTTCCTCTAACCAGCTTGTTCATAGTTTTAACATTTACATGACCAAGACGATGACACCATAACCATGTGTCACTTTCTGAGGCTTTAGATAACAAGCACGACGCAATTACAAATAAATGTAAACCATTCATATCAAGTAAATACATGTCTTTGTCTCTCGGAGTTCTTAATAAAATCCATTCATCGGGTTATTACATGGCCAGGTTTTAATATAAAACATTCTTTATCAGTGAAATGTGTTGAATACTTTTTGTCACAAATTTGAGATACACTAAGCAAATTATGTTTTAGTTCCTCTACAAAATTGACATCTTCAAAGGTTAATACACGATTTGTCACTGTACCTTTCTTTGTAATCGTACCTCCTTTGTCTACCGGAAAGATAACATATCCTCCATTGTATGGTTGTATGTTGTTTAACAGAGGTATATTACTTGTCATGTGCCGTGAAAAACCACTATCTACATTGCAAACACTGTTGATAGCATGTCTTGGTTGTTCCTTCACAGTTGGAAAAATTTATTCACTTTTAGGAACCCAAGCCATGGTTGACTTGAGCTCTTTGTTTTCATCTAAATATGATACATTTTGCAATATCATATCTCTTTTTTCATCAAAAGGGTATTTTTCAACAACAAAATGCTCAGGTGAATTGTTTTTAATTTTCCACCTTTGAACTTGTTTATTTGGTAGTGTGGTGAAATTGTTATCATCAAGTTGTACTGATTTTACTTTTGTCTTTTCTTTGTTTAAATCAGTATTTTTTTAGCAAACTCATTTGATTGATTTAAATTCCTTTTTAAATTTGCATTTACAAAGAAAGATTTTCTATTGTTTGCAATTGAATTATGAAATTTCTGTTTGCTTGTTAACTGATGTTGATAACGACAATTTTTAGCGATGTGATTTGGCTTTCCACGCATATAACAACAAATTTTATTATATGTATTTGGTGCTCGTGTGTTTTGCACAAACTATTTTGGATAACTTCCATAGTTATCACAGAATCTGGCCTTAGTATGTCTTTGGCCTTTTGATTCTTTAACTGTCTCTCTTTCCTTTCTCTTGTTATGAATTGCTCGAGATGATTTCGGAGAAATTGATGTAATGGTCCTTGCTTTTGGATTCATTATTGATGCTGATGTAGCCTGATTTATGACTTTATCCTTATGAACCTTCCTTACTGATTTAGGACTAGTGTCTTTCAAACCTGTTCTACACACATCTTGTTTCACAGTGTTAGCAATAATAGAAGATTTATTTTTAAAGAAACTAGCATTTGTTTCTTTTAAAATATGATCCTTATTATCAATGTCACCTATAGAAACAAATCTTTTCATGAAATCAGTTTTCAAGTCAGATATGGATGATGTGACACTTTTACTTTATTTGTTTTTAAAGTTCATTTTTGATTCTCGTTTCTTATCCTTATTTGGCATTTTGGACAAACATTTGAATCAACAAAACCTTCCAATTTTTCATTTATTATAGATGATGAATTACAAGTCTGTTTTTTATTACAAATCTTATTTTCCATAAAATCCAATTCATCATCGCTATCCACCAAACCTTCTATCTTCACACTTTTTGCAAAAGAATCTTCCTTATTAATATTAATTTTAGTTTTTCTGACAGGGTCAAAAGTCAGTGAAACATTGACTGGAGGTGTGAAGTCTTTATTTTGTTGAAAACCTAAACCATAGGTCTCTTCATCATGATTTGTAATTGATGAAGGCAAAGATGTATAATCATTATTAATAGGTGGTGCAATGTTAGCATAACCCACTCCACTTTTACCATCATTAATCTTTTGTGTCATCTGTGACTTGATTATACCTTCAACCATGTTTGAAGAAAGTTCAAATTTTTCAACAACTAATTTTGCAGATAAGAGTTCACTATTGATTTTGTTAATTTCTAAAGATAATTCATCATTATGTTTTGTCAAATCTTTTATATTGCATTCTTTATTATGAAGATTTAATTTTGATTGGTAAACAGATTTGTTTAAAGCATCTATCTTTTCTTTAAAAATTTTCTCATCTGATTTATATTTACGAGATTGATATTGAAGTTTTTCAACTTTTAATATCAGGCGTCCATTGTGAACTCTATATCTGTTTACCTTTTCAATACAAATATCTGAAAAAAGATTAGAATGTACCTCTTTGGTTGCTTCTGACTTCTTTGTCTCTTCAGGCACAACTTGTACCATGAAGGCTTTTAAAACTCTTGTTTCTTCTACTTTTGTTGCTGGAGTGATCTCAACAGCACTTTCCTTATCAGCATAAGCAGATACTGGAGCAGACTCAACAGCTTCAATAGATTCTTCAACTTGGACTAGAGTATTCTTAATAGTCTTTTCTTTCAGTTCAACTTTCTCTTTGACAATTTCAGCCTTCTTTTCCTCTACTTCCTTTTCTTTCTCAAAGACTCCTTCAAGCACATCTTCAGACACAAACTCAAGCAAAAATATTCTCTTCAACACAATCTTCATCACTCTAAATCTCTGCTATTAAAGCAGTGGATAGTTTCATATCAAGTATCTCTAACTAATGAGACCAGTCATACTCACCATCTGTTTGAGATACCAATGCTTTGTTATTGGATGTACTAGCTTGATCTTTCTTTGTTTCAACCTCCATTGTTACCATCTTTTTCCCATTGTCAGCTTGAACAGGCCTTCCCTCATTGCATTCTCTAGCAAACTGACCAGGTTTGTAACAGTTGTAGCATCTCAAATTGGACTTATCAAACCCTATTTTGCTGGAGTTGTTTAGACCAAAAACTTTCCTCCCAGTTCTTCGTGCAAAATTCTTGGCACGATACACCACAATTGCCATCTGGTACTTGATGTCATTTTCTTTTACATCATCTGGGTTGACTTGTTGCAGATCATCGACCATGATGTTTGGTGTATTAAGTCTGCCAGTAGTGAAAGCTCCATAGCTGTTCATGAAAGAGGTAAATAAAGCAAGGTGCTCTTCTACAATCTAGATAGTCTATTTACTGGGTTGGGAATTAACAATTCTTGTTGTACAGGTAGAGATGATTGACTTTGTGAGTAGGATTAGTTAAACGGTTGAATTTGAAGCATTGATTGATCCTTGACAACCTGATGACCTGTTTCTGCTTGTTGCTGTTGCTAACTCAACTAGGAATAGCTGACATAGTAATTCGGATTGCTAGCCATTTTAGCATACAAAGCAGACACTTCAGCTCCCATTGAATTGATATAATTGGCAGCCCTTTGTTGGTCATGCATCTCATAGGACTTGATGGTAGAAATTAGATCACTGAGGGACAAGGTGAACAGATCCTTGGTTCTTTTGATTGTAGTGCAGTTGTTGTTCCAGCTATATGGGAGTGAATTCAACAACTTCTTGTTCACTGCAATGTTTTCAAGTGTGATCCCTGCACTCTTCATTTTGGAGACTAGCTTCACGAACCTAGACATCTATGCCTCCAAGGTTTCACCCAGTACATGATTAAACATATTAAACACTTTGTTTAACATGTCTTTTCTACTCTCTCTCTCATGTCTTTGTTCCATATGATTTGTTCCTCCATTGCATCCCATAAATCCTTAGCCTTGGTAAAGTCTTTAAACTTCTGTGCAATCTCAGTAGTGAGTGCCATGGTGATGGCTGCATAGGCTTTGTCATCAAGTTCCTTTTTCTTCATGTCTTCCTCGTCCCATAAATGCTCAGGTTTTGGGACCATATCACCCTTATCATTTGTATATACCGGAATATATGGACCTTGCTTGATAGATCTCATCATCTGGGGTTCAGTACACATGACATGGTTCTCAAACCTAAACGCCCAATCTGGGTAATCTTCTTCACTGAGCAGACGAGGTGGCTTTATGCTCGTACCAATCTCATTGTCGAGATTCAAAGTGGCAGTGATGTGCTTCAGATTAGCCATTGTTCTTAGCTAAAAATCAAATTCATCACAAATTCTTCAAACTCAAAGTTCTCACACGAATGATCAACTTTCGCATGAAATCTTCAAAAGCTCTGGCGCAAACAATGCCAACTTCTAGTCCGGAAAGTTTTGTAACTAATTTTTACAAAAACTTAAAGTTATCACCCGAATTGATTCTGTTGTAACAAACTTTGCAACAACCTTTGCGAAATCTTCAACTTCTCGCGTGAAATGTAACCTTTCGCATGGAAAACCTAGTTTTCGCCTGAACTGCTTTCTTTGATTCCGAGTGTTTCAGCCTCAATTTTTCACCCAATTGATTAATCTTTGATTAATTAAGTGTTCAATTAGTGATTTAGGTTCAAATTAGATCTTAATTGTCTCTAATTGATTCAATTAATCTCGTTTTAAGCTCAAAAGGTCATCAAATCAACGAACATCAAGTTTAGCAGCTTCAACATCTTCAAATGATCAATCTCAGTAGAATTAAGAAGTAAACTTCGAATAACTGTGAATTTCAATGCTTACGAACTCTTCAAAACACTTCTTCAATCTTCAACCAATCGATCTAGAGCAACAAGGCTCTGATACCAATTATAAGGATCAGTACAATACAATTAGATCAATCTCGTGATAAGAATGCGGAATGTAATTGTCATGGAAGATAAGATTGAATATTGAAATGAAGAACATATGAGTAAATAAATTTCACAATCTATTGATCTCTGATTTGTTTACAGTAAGTACAAATCAAGAAAAGCAAAATCTCTCTATCAAAAGTTCTCCCTATTACAAAGCTAAACTTCTATTATAAACAAAAGAAATTCTTGCGTGAAAACATCAGTTATCACGCAACTAGTAGTTGTTGCGCGAGAAGCAGTTTTCGCGTGGTAACTCTAGGTTCTCGCGTGACTTGATCTTGATCTTCATCTTGATGTGATTTCCCGAGCCTCTAGGTTCTTTTTGTATTAGTATGATCTCATTGCAGTTAAAGGATTCATGATTGTAAATATCATAATTTTGAAAACTCTAAAATTCCAAAAAGATTTGTCATTTTTAGTATTTTTCTTAGTTTTGGCAAATTTACATGTGTTATTGATTTAAGTGTGAAACTTCCATGCAATACCTCTACCGAGAGGATTTAGACTTTTGCAGGTGATGAATGGCACAACATGCCTGAGTTTCTCATTCAGTTCAAGATGTCAAGTGAATACTGTTGCTTCCTTCAAAGATCTCTTGCTAGTTGCTGAGAACTAAAAATCCTCCTCATGGTGTCTCATACACCAAATTTCCTCACCCTCCAAAGCTTTTGCTGGGGGAGAGTATATATCAAGTTCGAAGAATGTCTGATGCTTCTCCTTCACTTCTAATGTTGAGATAAAGCTGCTGATATTGCTACAGGTGAAATCCACAGTGTTTGTAAATAGGTGTATTTTCAAGTCTTCAAAATGTGACTAGAAGATCAAGCTGATGAAACATCCATCAAGTGCTGAAACAAAGTCTGTATGTGCCGAAACAAAGTCTTTTTCTTAATGCCTTTTTCTAAAGCTTCTAAGAAGATGCTAGCAAAAAGGGGGAGAAGAATGCACTTCAAGACTGCACATCAAATAACATACAAGGTTTTTGATAATCATGAGGTTTTGGAAGCATCATCTTAGGGGGAGTATTGTTGGACTATTTAAAGATGATACTTACCAAAACCTAACTGCCGAATCTCATGATGATTACCAAAACCAACATGTTGAAGCTATGCTGAAAATATGATCAAAATGAAGAAAATTGACCAAAGTCAAACATGGTCAACCGTGGTCAAAGTCAACAGTCAACATCAGTGGTCATCCCGATTGACGTCAGCACCCGGCAGTCACACATCAGCAACAGAGAATTTATCATACATAGAACAATATTTTTGTAATCAATAGGGCTTAAATGTAATTTTGTTCATTTATGTAAAGAGTATAAATAGACTAAGTGTAGTCATTTTATACTCGAAGCATTGCTAAGCATTACTAAGCATTACTTAGTCTAGTGAGATAAACAATTAGGTTGAGTATGTGTGAGAGAGAATTTTCTTACAAACTCCCTTTGTAATATCCTAGCATCATCATTCATATGAATGAATGAAATTTTTATGAATATGTGTTCTTGAATTGTTCATCATTCATTCATCATCGTACATTGAAAACTTGCAACAGATCTTCACTTGAAATCATCAACAGGTCTGTGAGATTCCGCATCACAGATCTGATAAATGACAACAATATGACTATAATTTTCGATCCATCGATTATCAATTTCCGCATTTCCTCTAGCAGATCTGTCACTTGCCAACCCAAGTTAAAACAGGCAAGCTGACAGGTTAGCTAATAGGATTTAGCAAAGGGTGCTTGAAGTGTTTAAAAGAAGGTCCTACTTATATACACAGAGGCTAGCATGCAAAACTGTTGTTCAATTGGATACCGAGGCAGACCCTATGATTAGCTTCAAAGGGGAAACCTCAGTTGAAGGCCCAACAGTTGAACCTGTGAACTTTGAGATAAGAACTGTCTCAACACCTAGTACCCTCAGTGAAGCACCAGCCGATGAAGGTGTCTCATAGCTTCTCCCTGGCTAGAGCTCAAGTTCAACACCAACTAATAAAGGCCAAAGCTCTATCCACCCTGAGTCATACAGCCAATGACTGACAAAGGGAAGAGGATTATGACCTCTGAAGAGATTGAAGAGTAGAAAAAGGAGAGGAAGAGGAAGGAAAGGGGAGAGAGAACTAGAGAGACCCCTAGCTTCATGGAAGCTACAATTAGGGCTATCCTTAGGCCAAACACTCAGGTGGATGAGTTAACGGCAGCCAGATTGAACTACTTTGGGTCTAGGAACTATAACATAGATGAAATCATCTCTCTTCCATTAGAGGAACTTAATGAACTGGCTAACACTACAGTGTCAAAAGAAAGGAAAGAAGCTGAGGCTGCAGAGTTGCTCCCCAAAATTAAAGAAGAAAGAAAAGGGAAGAGACTTTACAAATCTCCTACCTTCTCTTTAGTTCAAGAAAGCCCTAAGGCAGAGGCTGTGGCAGCTGAACAAGAAACTCAGGTAGGTAGGAAATAAGACAGACAGGACATGATTACCTACCTGAGTGCCATAGGCCTCTATCAGGCAGCAAACCTACTTCCCTTGTCATATGAATTTATTGAGTTTGAGTATCTCAAACAGCTTGAGCAAGAAGTATTGAAAGAACAAAAAGCTGCTAAGAGGAAGATGAGTGAAGAGGATGTAAAGTCTAGAGCCACCATCTAAGCAAATCAGAAGAAGTCTGCTAATAGACTGAAGATGGTGAGCTTCTTGAGCTATATGGGTTCACCGGAAGGAGACTTGGTCCAATATCTCTCTCCACTATGGATGAGCACATTAGAGTGATCAAGCAGAAGATCAAGAAGGGTGAGCTGGCAGACTTGCATTCTCCACCAAGTAAGGCTGCACCTATAGCTGAGGTCAAGGTTGAATCACAAGAGACAACACAACCTAGACCTAGGGCTGCATCTTAGCCAGCTTTATCTTCTAACCCACAGTAAGGTCCTGATCCTTCTACTTCTGAACCTGTGAAGGAAAAGGACCCAACTAAGAAGGACAAAAGAGAAACATCTGGTACTTAAGAGCAACCTCCTCAGTTAAAATACAGAAAGAGCAAGAGGATGGCTACTAACTAAGTAGAGCCTCTTGCTGCTGAGAGACCCATCTTGTCTTGGGCATTTGATACTAACCCAGACACGTGGTATGTCACTAGAGATCAAGGGGGTTAAGATGTGTACTTCTATTAAAACATACCTGACCTTCCTTTTCATGATCTTTATGACATGAGAAGATACTTTGAGAGTTTAAGGAATCCTGACCAACTGATGATGAATGGAATGGTCTTGATAGGTCTTTCAACAGATGAAGATCAAGACTCAAAACTATCCTCTAGTTTTGGTAGCATCAGCCTAGGGGGTTTTGTAAGAGTTTACTTAGAGGATGATACAACGAAAGAGCTCTCAAAATGCACATGTGAAGTACAAGAAAAGTTACTTTAGAATATTTGATACAACACAATGAAATTCACAAAGTATCAAATCTTCTAAAGCCGAAAGACCAATTCTTCCAAAGACAAAGATGAAGACTTCCGAAGCTTCAAGACAAAGTCTTTCGATGCCAAGAAACTGATTTTTCCAAAGACAGAAAAGACATACTTTCTCTGACTTACTTTTGACAAAAGCTGAACCACTTTCCACTGCTATTTCTAATGATTCACCAACTATACAAGTTGGTGAAAAGCCCATACTTTTGTCAACTGTAGATTATGGTCATAGAGTTTGTAACTTTCTACGTATGTACTTTTATCCTTTTTGTATTAGATAAGGATGTGAGCTATGACATGTCATAGTCACTAGTCAAAAGGTGATCTGCCTTTTGACTTTACATTGATCTTGTTGTCTAGATTAGTGTTTCCAGCTGGCCTTCAAAGGATGGTTGATTGTAGGATGTAGTATAAAGTATCTTAGGTACCAGTCCATAGGACTAAGCCTTGTAACATTTGTAAAACACTTGAGAGAAATATACAGTATTATTAAAAACCATCTTATTGTGTTCTGCTTGTGTTCTTTACTTGTGTTTAGTGTTTCAACATAGCCGGTTCCTTATTTGATCTATTAAGTGTTCTTTGTCTCTCCAACCTTGTGAAACTGTTGCATTGACCCCCTTGAATGGTCCTGCATACATGTATCCTCTTTTGTCCCTTAAGGGGCTTTTGAGAGGCAGCTTTACTAAATCCTTCATGTTATGCCAAGATAGTCTAAAGAGGTCACACTCTTTAACTTCAATTTTGCTGGCACCAATATAGGTCAGATAGAAAGTTTTGGTTGAGGAATTATACCTCGAATGTGTGATTGGGTCATGAATGCTTAATGGAGTCATATGCAAAACATCCTTTTCTCAGTAAGAAAGAAACACTTACTTTTATTCATTCTTTCAATGAAGAATCTCTCAGCTTTCAAGTTATACCCCATTTAATAATAGTTGTATCATCACCTTCTGAGTCTTCCCCTTCTTCAGATTTTAAGAGTTCTTCTTCTTTCTTTGGATTGTGTAAGCCTTGTCTTACTATTTCCAAAGTAGTGGTGATGATAACTTTATCTGCCAAATCATCAGACTGGCTTTGGGTTGGAGATTTAGCTACTTTAGGAGCTTGTTAGACTATTGGAGAAACCTTCCCAGTGGTTTGAGAACTTTGAAAAGTAGTAGGAGGTGATTGTGGTTGAGTAATATGAGAAGGCTCGACAGATAGGGGGGGGGGATTCAGCAACTTCAGACTCTTGCATTTTCTTATTTGCTCTAAAGCCTACCTTGACTTTTCTAGATGTGAGTTGTAGATTTTCATCAGCACCTTTTCTACTTCCCTTGCCTCAGAATCATTGCTGGGGTTCCTTAGTCTTAATATGGTTAGGTCAGCTATCTCAAACCTATTGAAACACATAAACTGGTTTCTTGTGTAAGCTACCCTTCTAGCAGCTGATCAGGTTATGAAGTAGGTATCTTTCTTTTGGTCATATTCCCACTCCACAATTGGATCATAAGCTGATAGTGGAGTTTCTAGGATCTCTTCACCAGTATCAACTTTGATTAAGTATAGTTCTTTTTGTAGCAACATTTTGGACTTCTCATTCTTACATCCAAAAATTGCTTTAGGATGTTAAAGGGCAGATCAAGTACTTCATTTTCATGGTCACAGTACATGATCTCTCCATTTGCCCTCTTGGCAGCAAGTTTCTGTTTGGTTTTCACAAGTTAAACTGATCTATTTTATCCTTATAAAATAGAAGAACGCAGCGGAATATATATAAATTTTAAACTTGTTACAGTGAGCTAATATATATATAAAACATTTTTATATAAAATCAGTCAAAACCCATATGGATTGATATATGAAATCATGCTTACAAACAACCATAGAAGGTACGAAGAACTACCTTCAACAATGACGTCGGCAAGAAGTGAACGAGGATGGTAGCTCCTAAAGCAAGAAGCCTCAAGCTGGTCTACCCACGAGCCGCCAACAAGAACACCGGTTGCTAGGATTTTCACTTATACAACTCCCTTTTATATTTCTCATGACCGATCGAGAGAAAAGGGTTCTTACACTTTTTGTGTTCTCAAGTCGTATGTTTAGAGGGATCTGCAAGCAATCTTATATTGCATGTCCTTAGAAACATAAAGTTCAGGAGAAAGAAAAGTGGGTGGGGCCCAGCCCCTTAACCCATCCACATTTCTCAGAACAACATCCGCATTAGTTAATGCGGATGAAGTTGTTCTCCCGCATTTGTAAATGCGGGTGAAGTAATTCGTTCGCATTTGGAAATGGTCATCCGCAATAGTTAATGCAGATGTATGTTTCTATCAGCATTTCCAGATATGCTCATCTGCATTTGTTCTAAAACAAATGTGGACAGGGTTTGTTCACCCGCATTTGTAAATGCGAATGAGTGGACATCATCCGCATTTGTTCAACCACATCAAATGCGGCTGTGTTAAACGAATGCGGATGAATTAATATTCCTCTCTCTTTGAATTAAATTATCCATATAGTTTATATACAACACAAGTGTAAATGTTTGGAAACCCAATTTCCAAATATTCTAAGCGTTAATATTTATTTATATGATCATATCATAAAACAAATATCTTTGGTGTTTGTCTAACTCGTTATTGGGTATGACCCAACTTGGATCATGACATACTAGCCACATCAATTCAATATGTATTTTGGGCAGGTCATTTCCAACAATCTCCCACCTGCATAAGATACATAGAGGATTGATGCGAGTAGCAAATACCGCCTACAATGGTTTACTACCCCTAGTATGCATGACTAAGTGCCATTCAATAACATCATTCCTTTCAAGTCCCTTACTTGAACTGATTTAGGTGAATCTAATCATATATCCTTTTGTTTCAGATGTCATGTTCAATCCAGGGACACAGAATGATCATTCCCTGTTGATTTAACTTTATCAGGCCTTAGACATCATACTCTCAATGAATAAGAGGAACAAATCCCATCTTGACTACATACGTTTCTCACAATCACCTTGTATCACACCTGAACATAGCCTTGTGTATTGTCCATTATTTCAGAATAGTGAGGAACTAGATCAAGGTATAATATTTGGTGAATATCAAAACCCAATATGTATCTCAGGTCAGAGGACACTATGATATTCGTCTTTTCTCAAATTTACTTATGATCAATTATAAAATTCCATGCAGTAACATTTGAGAGCGGGTCAGTCCAATATTTGTATCCCATAAATATATATGAACCTTGGTAGCAACCTTTTGCTCTATATTCATACCTTATGAATATCTACCAATCCATGTTCATAATAGTCTTACATTCATATTTGTTCCACAAATATAACCGACTACGGACATTTAGAATAATAAACATATTCATGGATGTAAACATGCTAAAATAGAACATAACTCAAACTGTCATAATTTATATAAAGAGTTAATATTACATTCGTTCCAAAGTTAAAATACAAAACAGATCAAATCCAATCACTAGAATATCGAAGTCCTAAGGCACAAGTATGACTCTCATGCTTTGCCCTTTCAAGGAGCTTCGTGAGTGGATCCGCAATATTTTGATCTGTGTGAACTTTGCAAATAAATATCTTTCCCTTTTCAACTTCATCCCTATGTAGTTGAATCTCCGCTCAATGTGCCTTGTCTTTTGATGTGCACGGGATTCCTTGATTTGAGCAATCGCACCCACGTTATCACAGAAAATCTCTAGGGGTTCTTGAATGGTAGAGACTACCCCTAGATCAGCAATAAATTTCTTTAACCATGCAACCTCTTGAGCTGCCAATGAAGCGGTGATGTATTCGGATTCTGTAGTGTACATTGCTACCACGTCCTGCTTCGAACTCTTTCCGGACACTGCCCCTCCATTCATAATGAAGACATACCCCGATTGTGATCGAGAATCATCTCGATCAGTCTGGAAGCTCGCATCCGTGTAACCCTTTACAACGAGTTCCTCCTCACCAGATCCATATATTATAAACATATCCTTAGTCCTCCTAAGGTATTTCAATATACTTTTAACAGCCATCCAATGGCTATTACCTGGATTCTGTTGATATCTACTTGTCATGCTTAATGCGCATGACAAGTCCGGTCTAGTGCATATCATTGCATACATGATGGATCCTATAGCAGATGCATATGGGATTTCCTTCATTCTTTCTGGCTCATCCTTTGAGCACGGAGATTGAGATGTACTCAATATTGTCCCTCTTTGAATAGGTACCATACCTTTCTTAGAGTTTTCCATCTTGAACCTTTTCAAGATTTTACCAATGTATGCACTTTGGTTTAAACCTATCAACCGCCTTGATCTATCCCTATAGATCTTTATTCGTAAAATATAGGCGGTTTCACCAAGATCTTTTATGGAATAGCAACTTCCAAGCCATGCTTTAACACCTTCCATGGTTGGAACATCATTTCCAAATAGTAGTATGTCATCAACATACAATACTAAGAATATGATAATGCTCCCACTAGCCTTTTTATACACACAAGCTTCGTTAGCGTTCTTGATGAATCCAAATTTCTTGATCTCTTCATCAAAACGTTGATTCCAACTTCCTGATGCTTGCTTCAATCCATAGATTGATTTCTTTAACTTGCATACTTTATTAGGATGTTTTGGATCGACAAAACCATCAGGCTGAACCATATAGACAGTCTCTTCGAGATGTCCATTAAGGAAAGCGGTTTTGACATCCATTTGCCAAATCTCATACTTATAATATGCAGCTATGGAAAATAATATCCTAATTGACTTTAGCATTGCCATAGGCGAGAATGTTTCATCATAATCAACCCCTTGAGTTTGAGTGAAACCTTTTGCTCCAAGTCTTGCTTTATAAGTATCCAAGTTTCCATGCATATTGGTTTTCTTCTTGAAAACCCACTTACATCCAACAATTTTGGAGTTAAGTGGTGGTTCAACCAATTCCCATACTTGGTTGTCATACATGGATTGCATCTCTACGTTCATGGCTTCTAGCCATTTGTCACAATCTCAATTGGACATTGCATCATGGTATGTAGTTGGTTCATCCGAGTCAACCACATAGCATCCATTCATGAAAAATCCATATCTTTCAGGTGGAATGCTAATTCTACCAGATCTGCGAACGTTTTGTGTGTATTGATCAACCATCTGATCATTATCAACAACCTCTTGTTGATTGCTAATTTCAACCAAATGTGTATTGTCTTGTGGTTCTTGATTCTCATTAGGTTCTACTGTTCTATACGTCGTTCCTTCCATAAGAAACATAGTTTCCAAGAACTCAGCCTTTCGAGCAATAAATACCTTTTGCTCGGTTGGATCAAAGAAGTAATATCCCATACAGTCTTTGGGATATCCAACAAATATACACTTAGTGGATCGACTTTCTAACTTGTTTTGGGTGTTCTGCTTCACATAAGCTTCACAACCCCATACCTTTAAATATGATAGTGATGGAACTCTTCCATGACATATTTCAAAAGGTGTCGTATCCACTTTCTTGGTTGGGGCCATATTCAAAATACGAGCCGCGGAGAGCAATGCGAAACCCCAAAATGATAAAGGTAGTGAGCTTCTAGCCATCATAGATCGAACCATATCCAATAAGGTTTGGTTTCTCCTTTCAGACACACCATTATGTTGCGGTGTTTCGGGTGGAGTAAGTTATGAGACAATCCCACAACTCATAAGATGATCTTGAAAAGCATCACTCAGGTATTCAACACCTCTATCTAAACGAAGAACTTTGATTGTTTTATGAAGTTGATTTTCTACTTCATTCTTAAAGATTTTGAACATTTCAAAAGCTTTATGTTTGTGTGTCAACGAGTACACAAAACCATAACGACTATAATCGTCGATAAAGGTAATGAAGTATCTCTCACCATTCCTTGTCATTGTCTTAAAATGACCACATACATCTGAATGTATGATTCCTAATAAATCCTTTTGTTAGTACCACTAAAGGGCAACTTGGTCATCTTTCCTTGTAAACAAAAGACCATACATCCAAATGTTAGTACCACAAAAGTGGGTGGGGCCCAGCCCCATAACCTATCCGCATTTCTCAGAACAACATCCGCATTAGTTAATGCGGATAAAGTTGTTCTCCCGCATTTGTAAATGCGGGTGAAGTAATTAGTCTGCATTTGCAAATGGTCATCCGCATTAGTTAATGCGGATGTATGTTTCCATCAGCATTTCCAGAAATGCTCATCCGCATTTGTTCCAAAACAAATGCGGACAGGGTTTGTTCACCCGCATTTGTAAATGCGGATGAGTGAACATCATCCGCATTTGTTCAACCACATCAAATGCAGCTGTGTTAAACGAATGAGGATGAATTAATATTCCTCTCTCTTTGAAATAAATTATCCATATAATTTATATACAACATAAGTGTAAATGTTTGGAAACCTAATTTCCAAATATTCTAAGTGTTAATATTTATTTATACGATCATATCATAAAACAAATATCTTTGGTATTTGTCTAGCTCGTTATTGGGTATGACCCGACTTGGATCATGACATACTAGCCACATCAATTCAATATGTATTTTGGGCAGATCATTTCCAATAGTTTCGTTATATGGGAGCCAATCTGAGCAGCTAAAACTTTGGTTCCTTTGATTATCTTCTCCACTACTTCTGCGTCAATAACCCTTTCCTTTATAACCATTTTAGGCACAATCTTCAATTTGCAAGGATTAAGAAGATTGGCTGATTGTCATCGGAGGTGGTAAATTCAGAGTCAGGAGATGCTGGAGGCTCAGTTGGCAGATGGGAAGATCTCTAAATAGTTTTTTTTTATTATAGTTTGCTGACTTTCTCATTACTCCCTAGCTTCTTCACACTTTGGGAGCACTCTAGCTGTAACTTTTTGTTTGATTCCTCTTATATTTATATCAAGTGTAAAAAACTCATTGGTCCTACTTGTTTACCCGAGAAGCCAAAATATTTGAGGAAAATCTTCATCTTTTGCTTATCTTTGAACACTTGCATAACATTTCTGCTTGCTTCCACTTTGATTTAGCTCTCCTTCTTCTAGCCAACTCTTCTGATTTCTCCATTGTAGCATGAGTTGCAAATATCAGCTTTGATTTCATCTCAGTCATTCTCCATTACATAACCTCATTGAAATTGAATCCTTTCAACTCAAGTTGAGTTGGCAAAAGACATTTCTCTAGACCTTTCTTTTCAATTTTTTAAGTGGAAGCCAATGGTTTAGATTCGACTGTTGTGGACAATAAAGCTTGCTGAGTGGTTGCCCTTAGAGTGCTTTTGACAGTTGGCCTAGATAACTTAGATGGCACTATTTTGACAACTTTGGCCTTTGGTTTAGGTGGGGCTGTTGGTGTTGTTCTTCTAGGTTCTCCACCAAGGTTGAATCCTCTTATTGCAGTTCCTGCAGCTCTAGATTTTGTTGCACTTATAATTAAGGCAATTATGTTCTTCTTTATAGAAGATTCCTAAGCTCTAACTTCCTAATTTCTATAATTTCTTTATCAAAATTTTATGGGAACAACTCCACCTTCTTAGTCATCAGAAATCTGGTCTTTCTTTTCTGAGACTCTAATTCAACTTTTTCTTTAGCAATCGTAGGTCTCTTACATTTGCCTAAGGTAGAGATTGTAGTAGGTCTAACTGTTGAAGATCTAGTAGCTATACCTGATGCCTCACCAACTAACTTGGGATCATCGTTAGTTGTCAGAACTCTCTCAGCATCCTTGATGACATCTGGGTCATCTATCTCCACATTCACCTCAGATTTAATTGGGGTTTTAGTTTCAACATTCGATTGACCAAATATCACCCCAGCTGATTTTCTGAGTTTTGTCTTTGGTGTGTACTTGTGTTGTTTATAAAGTTGGGTTGGTTTAGCTTCAAGAGTCACCCATGCCTTTCCATGTGATCTTTAATGGTCTGGGTTCCTTTTATATAAAACCACCATTCTTTATGAGGATTCATCTTCTAAAAAAACCTTTTCTCTAGTACTTTTGGTAGTTGCATCACCAGCTGATTTTATTAGCTCTTTTGTAGCTTCCGATAGCACTCTTAGTAGTGTTCCTTCTTCTTTAGCAGATACCTTAGGAGGTGCTTCAAGTCCTAGCGAAAGCTCTCTTTTCAATGATTCTTCATCAGATCTTTTTCTTTTGAGAGAGAGCAAGGAAGAAGTGATGATCCTTTTCATTACAACCATTCTTCTCTTCCCAAGTTGAACCTTTTGGTTCATCCTCCTTATCACCCTCCTAGCTCCATCATCTTCTCTTCTGAGTTGTCATAGCCATACACTTCTAGAAGCTCATTCAGTTTAGCCTTAGCTTCAAATAGAGGCTCATAATCTTCAATCCATTTAGAAGAGTAAGAGATTGGTTGTGCAGCTTATACAACTTGATCAGCCAAGACCTCGAGAATATCCTCGGCTTCTTTGGGCGCATCTTCCCCTTTTTTGGTAGCATAATCTGAGATTCCATATGACACTAAATAGGTAGATGAAGGCATATACAAAGGTTCTTCTAGTGCTGAGTTTTAGAGGCTTAGGATGATGGATTGTTAAATCTTAGTTGTTTCTTGTAGAGATTCAACCTTATGTTCAAGGTCTCTTTTTCCTGGTAGCTGACTACTGAAGAGTTATGAGTTATTGTTCAAGAGAAGTAACCCTTGTAGCTTTGTCTTGAAGAGTCCTTAGTTGGGCCTCAACCTCAAGGACTCTATCTGCCGATGCCTTTAGTAGATGGTTCTCAAATTCAAGAACTGTTGCTCTTTCAGCATAACCTTGAGGTTTTGCATTCTCTCCTTGTAAGACAGAAAATCTTTGTGTAATATCAAGGTTATATGCCATCAATTCGTGTATCTATTGCATGCTTCCCTCATCCACAGTTATGGAATCCTTAGGAGATGAGGTTATTGGATAAGCCTCTACACTCTCCAACAAGAATGACTCCAAGGAGACATTCTCAAGATAAGTTAGCGTAGTTGAGGTCTTAAGTATGTTGTCTCTATTCTTTTGATCAATAGATGAATCAGCAGTAGAGAAAGCCTTTTCTATATTGATCCTTTCCTCCCTAGGTTCAATCTCATAGGATACAGGATGTGGGTTTGATGCTTCCACAAACACATCAGTCTTCACTGTTTGTAGTGTATGGGAAGGGGGAGATAGTGGGTCATGTTGAAGTGCAGTGTGAACATCTTCATCCTAGGTAATAGACATATATATGGGAGATTGAGTTGTTGGCTCTAATGGCACAGGATGTGAACCAGTTCTTAATAAGACTTTTTCCACAGAAGTGGTCTCAGCAATTTAGGTATCCGTTTTGGTTGCTCAATAGAGTGTTTAGACTCTAATTGAGGGCTAACAGGTTTGGTTTGGGTATGCTTTGAAAAAGGTAGAGAAACTTGTTCTTTGAGCTTTGTTTAGGTGTGGCTGGCACCTTTGACTTAGCTAGAACCCTAGTTTGCAGCCTTGCCTTATTATGTGGAGATGATTTAGGGACCTACGTCTTCTCAGTAGAGATGTAAGGGTTCGCTTCTTCTTGTACAATTTTGGCTTTGGAGTAGAGGGTATGGGATCAGTAATGGAGGGTGTTGTCGTGCTGCCACCCTGAGTCTCAGTGACCTCAAGCATATACATGATTAGGGGAGTGACCTTCCCAGGGAAATATTTTGGGTAGCCTTGAACTTTGAGTAAATATGTTTTTTTAAAGTAGCCAAGGCATGTATAACACCTTTAGTTTTAAGTTTGTTACCTAATTCATCATTTAAAATCAGTTGAATAAATTTAGGGTAGATTAGAAACTTCGATTTTTTAGTAGCAGTTACATTCTTACAAAGGTTTTGAAATATGAAGTTTGAAAATTCATAACTCTACTATTTAACAAGCTCATGGATAGCCCCTGCTAGATCCAATGGTACTTGATCCTATCCACCCGACTTATTTGACAAGAAATCTAAACCGATATGAAGTATAATTCTCCAATTATGATATACCATGGATTTAGAGTGGGTGGATGTTGGTAATGGTCCATCATATCCCATCTCCTTGAAAGTGGCACTCACCACTTCTTTAGAGAATGAAGATTTACCATTTGCATCATTCAACTGAAGATGTTGTCAAATCTTTGCATAGGAGATGTTGATCTATAGAACTTTTAGAAGACTTTTGTTCCATGTTCTCTTTAAATAGAACATATAGTCCATAATTACCAAATATGTGACTCACAAATGTAAGGCTCCGTTCCCGGGACGCTTACAGTTGGTCAATCATCGCATAAAACATATAAAACACATCATTATGCAGCGGAAATATAACCTTTCATACATAATTTGTAAATACATGGCAAAAAATTGTTTTTATAGTTGCATCACAAAAACTTGACATTTACAAGCATTGTCTCAAAATATAGAATGCCAGACTCGGATCGTCCCCAGTAGCTTATTCATCCATGCCTGGACTCCTCAGCTGCATCATGTCAACTGATATGCGTATAAAAAGTCAGTATTGTTGAGTGAGTTCTAGTTTATATAATAAAATACTTTACTTTTGAGAAAACATTTCTATTACTTTTGTATGTGATCACACATCCATACCTACATCTAGATAATAATCATTTATTATTTTTCATCATCATTGATAATCGTTCGTTTTCGTACTTTCTTTCATTATTATCTTTCACTTTTATCTTGATCCTGTCATATGCTATGCCCCATCATTTGTGCACAAAACAACTATAGTCTTGGCATCAAGCGACAAAGATCCCGTTTTGTATGTTTCGATCAATCACGAAGACTGACCCCCCTATGTGCATACGACACACAGTTGAGTTAACAACTCCTCAATAAGTTGTGAACCCCTTTTTAATCTGCTTGCAAGAATTCATTCATTCATTACATTCCACTTTTCATTATCTTTATCTTTTACTTTCATTACAATAATACTTTACGTACATATACTTATCATACCACGAGATGTCATATCATAACACATAATATGGAACATAATCAACTTAATAGCAGCCCACAAGCATACAACATCAATAAGCATAGAATAGACCCCCATAAAACATCAGTACTTAGCACTTAATTCTATTTCCCAAAATTCAGAATAAGCCTAAGGGTTCACAACGCCTAAACAAGTCACTAGATACAACCATGAAGCTTCGGAAGACTTCATTATACCTTTGAAAGATTTCACCTTGGCTTTGGAAGTTCGAATGATGTCTTCCTAAGCTTTGGATGATTTCTTCCTAAGCTTCGGAAGATTTCTTCCCAAGCTTCGGAAGATTTCTTCCTTGGCTTTGGAAGATTTCCTACAATTGGCCTAAGTCCATAGTGGACGACCAAAGTCCACAGGGCATGAATGAAACACTAAGTATTCCCACAGTGGATGACTAAAATATTCTTAAGTGTCCACAGGAGACAGCCAAGTCCACAGCGAATAACATATAACCTATAAGTGTCCACAGAGGACATGCATAGTCCATAGCTGACACGCAAAGTCCACTGCGGATAGTCTAACTGCCTAAGTGTTTACAGCGGACACCTTATCCATGCTCAAGTGTCCACAGCGGATAGCTACTGTCCATAGCAGACACCAAGTCCAACACCTACATTTCAAGTTATGTAGTTTCTAGTCCCAAACATCGCTTCTAAACATATACTTAGCATAGATCTATTAGTCATATGCTTAACATCATAAAGAACCACACACAACATCACAACAATCATTTAAAACATACATCATTCATAAACAGTTATACTTTCATGGAAAACCATAGTATGTTTTATAAAACAACAGTTTGATATACATATTAGCCCCAAACAAGTAGAAAACATTTAAAAGATGGGATCTAGAACTCACCTCTAACAGCTATCGAGTAAAACACCAACAACCCGAGAGCAACCTTGGATTCTAGCACCTAAACACATGAAAACAGGCAACCAAACACACAGAAACACATAAAGATTAGTCCTGAAGCTTAAACCCAACTGAAACCGTGATGAAACACCTTAAAATCTTACCTTTCTGAAGATTTCTTCCACTTTCTCTCACTAAAATCAGTTGAGAGCTTCTTTTTCTTCTTTTTCCTCACCAAGAAGAAATGAAATTTATGCATGAGAGAATGGGTATGGGCAGCCATACCATATTTTTGAACCCATTATAGGCAGGTTTGAGCTTTGCGCACCTTTAACCCCTTGCTTTGAAATAATTCCCTTTTCTCCCTTATCCTTTCTTTTATTTTTCTTTTCTTTTATTGAAATTTTCCGGGTGTTATAGCAAACCACCGGGTCTACTGAAATTGTAAAAGCATAACTGCTATTGCGTAGGAAATGAAGAATAGGATCGTAGACTCAATCACCAATGGGTTCAAGAGATGCGGTGATGTTGTGATTCTGTCTAAACTCTAGGTTTTGAGTGGCTATGGAAAGATTTTGATTTTGAATTTTGGTAGGGTTTAAGAGATATGAAGTTTTTTGAGTGATTTTGCTTTCAGATGAAGGTTGAAGATGACAATGATGACAAAAAGTTTAGATTTATAGTTTGTGGACAAAATATATTAGTATTATTTTAAAATTTTTACCATTGTAATTGTGAATCCGACAGCTTGTGATGATGGAACAGTCTTTCAGGCAACTATAATGCCGCCACTACGTTTCGGTAGATAAACGTGCGTCCTACCGGATCTTTTAAAAGACATGTGCCGAAGCCTTTGTATCTTACTAATTGCTCTTATATGCAAACTTGCAATAATTGGCCGATGTCTAGCTTTTACCCATTTTTGTTATCAACAAAGCATTTTTAACAAATTTTACTAGATTTCATTATGTAAATCATTTAATTATTCAATGTTCACCATCCCAATAATAGATACATAATATTTAAACCTTGTTTCATCAAATACCTTTGTGAAAACAACTGTATATTGTTCATCTATATGGACCTTAATTAATTTAATGATTTTCTTTTTTGCACAATCTTTAATGAAATAATACCTGATATCAATGTGTTTTGTCTTTGAATGCTGAACTGGATTATTGGTGATTGAGATGGCATTATTGTTGTCAATGTGAATTGGAGTATTCTTGAATGATACTCCATAATCTCTAAGTTGAGTTTGAATCCATAGCACTTGAGCATAACAACTTGATGCAGCAATATACTCTACTATAGCAGTTGATGTAGACACACAGGTTTGCTTTTTTGCGTTGGCATGAAACCAATCTTCCCCTTAGAAATTGACATCCTCCAGAGGTGGACCTCTTGTTGATGTTGCATCCTCCATAGTCACTATCTGTATATTCGTACAGATTAAAGTCAGCACTCTTAGGGTACCATAATCCTAACTTATGTTCTCTTTCAATATACATTAAAATTTTCTTGGTAGCCATTAGATGCGACACTTTTGGAGCATCTTGGAATCTTAGGCACAAGCATGTGGCAAACATGATACGTGGTATGATGGCTGTGTGGTACATGAAAGATCTAATGATGGTTGTTTACTGCTGTCTTGAACATGTTTTAGACATAAGGTTTTGAGAAGCCTTAGCCTCACGAAATCTTACTAATATGTCTTGAACATACATAGGTTGATTTATGAAGATGCCATCAAAGGTTTGTTTCACTTGTAGCCTTAGAAAGAAAGTGAGTTCTCCCATTAAACTCATCCCCAACTTTGACTTTATGAGACTCTCAATGGCTTTCAACAAGCTCTCCTTTGTAGACCCACATATGATATCATTTACATACACTTATACCAAAATGATATCCAGATCAACTTTTTTGATGAACAGAGTTTTGTCTATAGATCATTTCGTGTATCCATTCTTCAGAACAAAGGTAGAGAGTGTACATTACTATTTCCTAGGAGCTTGATAAAGACCATAAAGGGCTTTATCAAGTTTGCATACATGATCTGGATACTTGGGATATTCAAACCAAGGAAATTGGCATACATAAATTGGCATCCATCTGAAACACCTTGAAGTCTTTAAGGTAGCAAATGCTAGATAAATTCTGATAGCTTCAAGCCTGGCCATAGGAGCAAAGACTTCATCGTAATCAATCCCTTCTTCTTGTGTGTACCCTTGTACCACAAGTCTGGCTTTGTTAATGATAACAATGCCCCTATCATGCTTCTTATTTCTGAACACCCATTTGGTCCCCATTGGAGTCATTCCATTAGGAAGTGCATATAGTTTCCAAACCATCTGTCTAGCAAAATGAAAAAGCTCATCTTGCATAGCTTCTACCCAGCTGTTATCTCTTACGACCTCATCTACTTTCCTTGGTTCTAGTTAAGAAAGAAAGCATTAAAACAAATAGATGTTTGCTTCATTCACCTGCTTCGTATCTTGACACAAGCATCAACATTACGAATGACATTCTCAACTGGGTGCTCTTTAGGAATTCTTAGTCTTGGGATCACTTGGAGATGTTTAGATAGATCTAAATTAGAGAAGCTTGTTTCTGGATGTATGCCAGGTGGATTGACTGCATCAACTACCGAATTGACTCTTTCTTCAGCATTTGTCACACTTGATTCCTTTTTATTAAATATAACATTTTTAGATTTCTCAATGGTGTGGTCAACTTTGTTGTATACTATGTACGCTTTAGCTTGTGATGAGTATCCCATAAAGAACCCATCTACTGATTTCTCAACAAATTTGGATAAATGATCTTTGGTATTTAGAAAGATGCATTGACATCCAAAAGGTCTTCAGAACCCTATGAATAGTCTTCACTTATGCCATAATTCATAAGAGATTTTTTCATATGTCTTGACTATTAACACCCTGTTCTGAACATAACATGTAGACTTGACTGCTTCAGCCTTGAATGTTATAAGACGTTTGGAGTTAGACAACATGGTCCTTGCAGCCTCAATAAGTTTCCTATTTCTCCTTTTAGCAACTTCATTTTGCTAAGGAGTTCTAGGAGGAATATATTTCCTTGTAATACATTTGGATTTACAAAAAGAATCAAGGGTGTGGTTTATAAATTCAGTGCTCTGATCACATCAAATTATTTTTATCTTTTGATCAATTTGGTTCTTAATTTTGATAATAAATGATTTTAATATTTTAGTAGTTTCATCTTTAGCTTCTAAAATGAAAACCCAAGTGAAATTTGTAAAATCATCTATTATTAGGAAGCAATATGATTTTCTTCCCAAACTCTTTACACCTGTTGGGTCAAAAAGTCCATGTGTAATAGATGTAAAGGAGTTGTGACTGGATTTAATTCTTTGGATTTATGAGAAGATCTGTATTGCTTTTCTTTTTGACAAGCAACAATGGTCTGCCCATGCAAACTTCTTGTTTAGTAGTCTTGTGACTAACCCATTCTGCAGTAGTTTGTTCATGTTTTAGAAGTTTACATGTGCTAATCTTTTGTGCCAATAGGAGGATTCATTTATTGAAACATTGGAAATTAAACATGATACATTTTCTGAAGGTTATGCATTCTAAATATTAGGCATGTACATATTGTCTTTCGTGAGAGCTCTTAAAAGTATTTTATCATTTGAAATTTCAAACCCAGGAGATAGAACAATACATTCATGCTCTGTGAAGAGAGTGTTGTGTTTTGGATCACATCGTTGAGACAAACTCTATAGATTATAATTTAATTCCTTCATATAGTTCACCTTATCAAAGCTTACCCTTCCATTACTGACTGCTTCCATGCCAGTAATATATCCTCCTTTTGTATTACTTCTAAAGGCAATAGATCCACCATCATATGATTCAAGATTTAGCATGCATGATCTGTCACCTGTCATGTGCCTGGAGCATCCACTATCCATAATCCACAAGATAGTTTTGGTCTGCTGGTATTACTACACATAAACAAATTTGTTAGTGATGAATGGTGAGCGAAGCCTATGTAATCTTGGGTATTCTAGATTTCAGCAAAATTTTATTGGATTTTTTAATGTTGAAAGTTTGATTTCATGTTTTGGTCTCTAGCTTTTCTTGTTTGCTTTGGACTTACTAGACTCTTTGACATCTTCTTTGCTTTGCTGACACTTGGAAGTCTTTGGAGATGGTGAAAATTTCTCAAAAGTCTTATTCTTTGAGTTTGCAGCTACTGATTTGTCTTGAAAACTTTTTTAAAGTGCTGAATTTTTCTAGAAATAGGGACTTGACTTGTTTGTCTTCCGAAAAGCCTTGTGAGTAACATTTCTTCCTTTCAATGGCTTGTCAATAGCTATAGATCCTTATGAGGATCTGAGATGATTGCTGAAGTGAGCTAAGGGATTATATGGATAGTATTTTGCAAAATGAATGTCTTTCTTACATACTAGGCATATGGTTTTCTCTGCTGCCTAGTTGTCTTGATCTCCAGTTTGAGTTGTTGTAACTCCTTATTCGTCTCCACCTTCTTTCCTCTCTTAATCAGCTCATGATCAATGAAATTTCAAGTATCACCTTCTTCTTTGAAGATTTCATATGCTGATTTACTTCAGTACCACATATGGAAAGATCAATCTTCTTTCTTGGAAACTTCTTGTTATGAATCTTAACTGCTTTAGAAGTAGATTTCTGAACATATGGAAATGATCTTACTTTTGAAGAGTCTAAAGTTCCTTCACAATAGTTTTTATTATGTTTCTTCTTGTTGCAGTTGTGCTTTGATTTGAAAGAGGGGTTTAACTCAGTAGTTGGTTTGTTGGTGTTGCAAGATGTGTTTTCCTTGACAAACTTCACCTCTTGAATTACCATCTTATTTATTTTTCCTTGATTTTCTTCATTCTTTCCTTTCATCTCCACCCTCTTTTCTTTCTTTTCTTCCTCCTCTTCATCATGCACTGATTCATGCCTCTTAGTGGTTGGCTCTATACAGACTGGTTTGGTAGATACTTGCTTTCTTACTTCCAGGCTACACTTAGGAGTGTATGTGGGGGTGTATATCATTGGTGGTTCCACAACATTGTACCATAATCCTATATTTGTTTGATACAACTTTTGGGAGTTTTTAGTAAAAGCAAGCAATTTTTCAAACTTTGCAGTTTGAATATTCATATGTTTTAGCAATAGATAAATCACATTGTGCTTAATTTAATATGCTCAAAAGAACATCAATCAGGGTCTCAATGTTGGTTTGTTCATATTTTAGATTTGAAACAATCTTTTCTAGCTCTATAATCTCTTCGTTTTAATCCTGATTAGTTTTCTTAAAATCTCTTTTAAGAATGTTGATTGATTATACATTTTTATGAGGTCCAGATTGTGATTTCTGTACATATTTACTTTAGCAATACACTCAGGTGTGCAACAGGGTTCAGGAGTTACCCGTTGTGAAGAGGTTAAGCTTCCTACCATAAATGCACTATTGATGGGAGTGATGTCTTCCACTTGAAATCTCTAGTAAATCACCTCCTCTCATAATGATATAACTGCTGTATGCCTTAAATTGCTAAAGGAAGAGGGGTGTTAGAAGGTTGTTGCTAGTTTGTAGTTTGATGAGCTTGGTGTAGATGAATTTGACTTAGGTGAATTTCATTCTTTGGGAAAATGTCCCAGCTGGTTACAGTTGAAACATTTTACTTTGCTCTTTTCAAACCCAAATCCACATCTTCTCTGCTTCAAAAACTTTCTTCGTGTTCTCTGTTGAAACTATTTAGCCCTTAAAGAGATCATGACTATTTGATAATTGATGTCTATCTCTTCAAGATCATCTGGATGGATGCATTCAAGATCTTCTTCATAGATTTGGAAGAAGTTGGCTTGCTAACTAAGAAATCTAGTTCCTTTAATGCTAGACTTTAATGCTTCCTACAACTTTTGAGCAGTTGTGAACTTCTTGAAGCCGTGAATGATGCTATTGGGTATGCTCATCATGATCAACCATAATGCCTTAGAATCTACATCCATCTTCTTTAGATCTTCATTTGAGTACTTTGTAGGGTCCTTAGGAATCATAGTTCCATCTTCACCAGCGACTTGGACCATAGGGACATATGGACCATTTACGATTTAGAGCTAGAGTCTCAGATTTTGATTTCCTAGAAAATATTACATATTAATTTTCCAAGTATCATAATCATGAGGTGTAAAAATGGAAGGTTTAGTTTGGGTGTCATTCTCCAAGTCATGCTTACTTGAGATGGCTACAACAGTCATTTTTGGAGGGAAAGTAAGTTATGAGGAGAGGTGTGTTTGAAACTGTGATTAAAAGTGTTGGATCTAATGAGGCTGGTGCAACCAAAACCACACTTAGACATATTTTGATGTGCTAAACAAATGGTCTTCCGAAGGAACAAGCTGCTCTTTCAAAACTAAGTCAAAGATCTTCTGAAGCCCAAGTATGAAGAACTTCTGAAGGAAGAACTAAGTCTTTCGAGACTAAGTTCTTATTCTTCCGAAGTATACAACTTTGATGATCAAAAAGACAAATTCTTCCAAAGAATAAAGTCCTAAAGACTTGCAGAGACTCAGAAGAAGTTGATTCTTCCTAAGTATAAATGGCCTCAGAAGAATTTATTCTTCCGAAGCCATTTAGCTTCAGAAGAACTAACTATGAACTAGTGGACATAAGTATGGTCTGTCTGACAGCCCGCTGCCACTCTGATAGACTGCATGGCGCTTTCCCACGCCCATGTTATTGACCTTACATTAATCCACTTTTCAACCATTCTCAGCTTAGTACAGTTGCCACATTTAGTTGGTGACAAAAGGTAAGTCATGGAAATGTCATGACTACCTAATCTAAGATATTATTATTTTATCTTAGATACCATACTTCTAAATGATGAAGTATTTGTCTAGTTGTAAATTCCAGCTGGTTTTCCAAGTATAACCGGCTGTAGATAGTAGTATTTATAGTTTCTCCATGTAACTTAGCAACTATGCTTGTAAGTGTCTTGCAATACTGAGCTGAGAAGTAATATTTACAAGTATCTTGAAAACCATTCTTGTGTTTTACGTTTTCTGTTTGAACTTATTATATTACTTGTGAACTTGGTTAAGATTCTGCTTCATCAACCTAAGTGACATTAAGTAAGTTTGTGTGATTATCTTGTGTGGTGAAGAAAAGCACCGATCCTGCAATTGGTATCAGAGCTTTTTAGGCTCTTGATTGTGAGATCTTACCATCCCAAAATCACTCTTGTTTCGTCATACTCACTCACTTCACTCTAATGGCTCTCAACCAGAAGTCCTCTGAGTCTAAGATGGGAACTATGGCCAAAGCTCCTACCATCACTCCTGATGATTTTGAGACCTGGTGCATCCCCATTAAAGGCTTCATCAAGTATCAGGATAGCCAAATGTGGACTTCTGTTACACATGGTCCATACAAGCCAAAAGTAGCATCTCCAACAGGAAATGGTGCCTTGAGTGAGAAGGCCATTGAAGACTACTCAGATGAAAACTATAAGAGAATGGACATTAATTCCAAAGCCATGACTGTTCTACTTACTACTATACCAAACTCTATAATGATAGGCTTTAAGCAATGCGAGTCTGCCAAAGAACTCCTTGGGGCTTTGAAACTGGTGTACTCTGGTTCTGCTGAATCCAAGGAGTCAAAGAAAGATGCACTAAAGCAAAAGTTTGAGAACTTTACATATATTGTTGGTGAGACCTTGAGCCAATAATACTTCAGATACATGGACTTGAACACCTCTCTTCAGTCTATGGGAGTGATTCTTGAAAAAAGAGACATAGTAAGAAAATTCATGAGTGCACTGCCACATGAGTGGACTTTCTATTGTGTCTCAATCAAGAGAACTGAGAATCAACACTCTTACCATGAGTAAACTATATAGAATCCTTGATGGATACCGTATGGAGATAGAATCTCAGAAAAGCCATCAGATTAACACTATCTCCAATTCTACAGTCAGCAATGCTCTACAAAGGTTCAAGAACTCCCCAGCCCCAGGTGTACCTGAACTACCTCAATAGTCATCCTCTTCTTTTAGGCTTTATATGACATTCCCTGAGACACCCAAGTCTCAACAGGCTCATCAAAATCCTTTCCAGGATAGTTGTGCCTTTGTTTCAGGGAGTGAGCACTTTGGAGATTTTCAATTCTGTTTTGATGATTTGGAGTGTTTCAGCCCAGATGATTTAGAATATATGGACATTGTCCAACAAATGGCTCTCTTGACCTACAGAGCAAAGAAGTTCTTCAAAAGAACTAAAAGGCAGTTCTCTCAGAACCCAACCAACAGCAAATTTGGGTTTGACAAAACAAAGGCCAAGTGCTACAACTGCAACCAGCTTGGTCACTTTGCACGGGAATGCAAAGCTCCTAGATCTAATCTTAGGGCAACACAAGCCTCCTAATATTCTGCTACTCCTAAAGCTATAACCAAATCCATTGAGCAACAAACTGCAACTGTTGCTCAAAAAGTTGATTGGAGTTTCATGGTGCCAGATGTCAGTCCTACTCAAGCTCTCATGGCTGGAATTGAAGACACTAAGGTATATGAACATCTCTGTACTCCAGCCTGTATTGCTATGGTTAAATTGTATCCAGACTACAACATGGAAATTAAACCTAATATTGAGTCTTTAAATATACTAAAATATTATTTTAAGAGAGCAGAATCTGACTACAAACTCAAAATAGAAGAATTAGAGAAAACTATGTCCTCTTTAAAACATGAACATTCAAATTACAGGGCTCAAATAAAAAATTTAATCTCCAAGTTGACTGTGACTCAAGCCCAGCAAGTGATAGCTGAGGCTAAAGGTAAGAAGTATGCCATTGAAGAGCATAACTTCAATACCATCATTGTATCATCCTCTCCAAAACTCAAATGAAAGCACAGAGGTTCCAGGAGCTGCTGACCCATTACCCAAAGAGCAAAAGAATGATGCAATAATGGAAACAACCACAGGGAAGGATAGGGTAGAAAATCTCATCCCCACAGCTGATGATCAACCCTTAACCACTAAAGCTAGAAGAAACAAAATCATGGCGCGAAGAAAACTGCCAAGAAGGTGGCTGAGTCAAAGTTAAAGATGGACGCAAAGGAAAAGGGTGTATTCATCTCAGCTGGATTTCAAGTGGTTGGAAATCATATTTCAGGAAAGGAATGTAGTACCAGCATTTCTATTATGAAGAAGGATCAAAACTTGAAGGGGAAGGATGATAATGAAGAAAAGAAGCTCTAGAAGCAACCATCAACCTACCCCATCAAAATTAACATTGAGTGCATAATTTGTGATTTGCATAATAACATGGCTAAAGATTGTGACTACAATCAAGCAAGCACACATTATGCATCTAATGTTAAGAAAGAAGGAGTCAAGGAGGGTTTCACATTTGGACCTTACAATGTGGCCCAAGTGTTAAGAAAAGGAAAGTTTGTCTCCAAAGCCAAGTTGCTTTCGGAAGAAGCTTACTCTTCCAAAGGGAATCTGACTTCGAAAGACAAACAAAAGAATGAACAAAAGCTTCCTAAGTTTTTCCTTGAAGCTAGAATTCCTTCGGAAGCTAGTACTTCCAAAAGCAAACTAGCTTCGGAAGGAAAACAAAAGAACAAAAGGAATCCATCAAACCTTCCGAAAAGAAGACTGCTTTGGAAGAAAAGTTGGTGACAATTTCTTCCGAGAAGAAACTAGCCTCTGAAGCAAGTTATGCCGTACAATCCTCTTCAGGATCATCAAGCTTAATCAACCATAGGATGGAATGGAAGATCAAAAAAGATTATGCAGCCCAACAAACCATAATTGAACCCCCATGCATACATTTTGGTTCAATTATATCATCAGAATTGGAAGAGCCGAAGACCAAAAAGGCTTGGGTCTCCAATAGTAACTAACCATTTCACTATATGTATAGGGACATCTACATGACAAAAATGAAAATATCTAAATTGTAGAAAATGGATGATCTGGGCCCATGACAGGGACATCTGATGGAAGTCCTATTTAGTTTGGAGGTGAAGCCTGAGGATACATATCTAGTAGTGGTATTGTAACCAATGGTAAGTTAAAATTTGACAAAGTAAACTTTGTAAAATAGCTTGAACAAAATCTCCTTAGGTTTTCTCAATTTTGTGATCAAAAGCACCAAATGCTTTTCACAGAACTTGAGTGCGTTATCCTCAAACCCGGGATGACAATTCCTTAGGAATTGGTGCTTCTTAGATCTCCCAAGAGTGGGGATATGTACAAGCTAGATATGAACAAAGCTTCCCCACTAGGTGAAGTATCATGCTTTCTTTCTAAAGCAAATGATGATGAGTCAACTCTTTCGCATAAAAGAATGTGCCAAGTTAATTTCAAAACCATGAATAAATTGGTTAAAAATAATTTGGTACATGGTGTGCCTAAAAAGGAATTTTTCTGTAAGGACAACTATGTTGCCTGCCTAAAAGGGAAGCAACATAAAGTCTCACATAAATCCAAAGAGGGTAACTCTATCACCACTCCATTATACTTATTGCACATGGATGTGTTTGGTCCTACAAGTATAATGAGCATTGGAAGGAAATCATATAGCCTTGTGATTGTTGATGATTTCACGAGATTTACAGGGGTTTCTTTTTAAGAACTAAAGATGAAAATGATGAAACTTTAAAATATTTTAATCTTAAAATTGAAAATCAAATAGATCACAATGTAAAGATAATTATAAGTGATCAAGGGACTGAGTTTAATAATCAAGTTCTTCACTCATTCTATAACTCAGAAGGGATTGCCAGACAATATAAAACTCCTTAACAAAATGGTGTTGCAAAGAGGAGGAACAGGACACTAATTGAGGATGCTAGAACTATGTTAGCTGACTCAAAACTACCCTTAAGCTTGTGGGTAGAAGCAGTCAGCACTGCATGTTATGTGTAGAATAGGGTTCTTATAGTTAAGCCACATGGAAAAGGCCCTTATGAGCTATAGAACAAGGGGGCACCGTTCATTGGCTTTCTTAGGTCATTTGGCAGTAGATGTACCATCCTTAATACAAAAGACAATTTAGCAAAATTTGCTGAAAAGTCTGATGAAGCTATCTTTGTTGGATATTCCTCCACCTCTGTTGCTTATAGAATGTATAATTTCAAAAATTAACAATTTAAGGAATCATCCAACATTATTGTTAATGTGCACACACCTTGCGTTAAGGGGAATGGTCCTGAATATATCTTCACTTTAGAATTGTTTCCAAACTATTCTAAACCATCTTGAGAGAATGTTTTAGCTGGATCAGGAATTCAAGGTAACTCCTACGAAGATCAAATGTTTGAGTTACCAAGACCTATTTCAACTTCTCTAAGAAGAAATGAAGATCAAGCTCCTTCAACTGAAAATCCTAAAAGCTTGAATATCTCAGGAAACAATGGAACTTCATCAAGTTATCAGGCAACTAAGCCTCATAACTCAATAGTTGACAACTCAAGTATTCAACACCAAGCTAATGAAGATAATGATCAGGAGGAACAAGCAATTGTTGATGCTGCTTCTCAGCAAAATAAAATGAATGTGAGACATCAGCTAGTGCTGGTTTTCAAAATCTTAAGCAAAACTTTTCAAACTTGGATTTATCTATGCAATTAGATATGATTCCTAGGCTTAGGATACACAACACTCATCCAGCTGAGAACATCATAGGGATGTCTCAAAAGGTGTGAAAACAAGAAGTTAGACCCACAATGGGAATGTCTACTTGTATTCATTCTTTCTCTCTCAAATGGAACCAAAAAAGGTAGAAGACCTCCTCAAAGACAACAATTGGATAGAAGCAATGCAAGAGGAGTTGCTTCAATTCAAGAGGAAAAAAGTATGGAACATATATCAATTGCCACTTGGTCAGGTTCCTATTGGCACTAAGTAGGTGTATAGTAACAAAAGAGATGATAGAGGTTTGATCATCAAGAATAAAGCTAGACTTTTGTTCAAGCATACAAACAGGAGTAAGGCATAGATTACATAGATCTCTTTGCACCTGTTGCAAGACTTGAGGTTGTGCGAATCTTTCTTGCTTTTGCTGCCTCCAAGAACTTCACAGTCTATGAACTTGATATGAAATGTGCATTTCTGTATTGGGATATCGACAAAGAAGTCTATGTGTGCCAGCCACCTGGATTTGAAAACCCATAACATCCCAACTATGTGTGTAAACTTGATAAAGCTCTCTATGGGTTGCATCAGGCACCTAGGCTAGGGTATGAGACACTGTCTCAATTCCTTCTCAAACATGGCTATACCAGAGGTAAAATAAACAAAACCTTGCTCATAACAAAGTCTGGGAAGGATATGTTGCTTGTGCAAGTCTATGTGGATGATATCATATTTGGTTCCTCAAACGACCAAATATGCAAAGACTTTGAAAGCATCATCTCAAAGCTACTCAAAATGGCCAACCCTAATCCACAAAAGCAGCCTAATTTCTCCATGCAACTATATAGACAACATAATCAGGTTGCACTGTTAGTGTCTGAGAAAGATCCTGGCTTCTCAGACGTTTGTCACTTCTTGGCTTTATCCAACTACTTCACCTTCGATACCATAAATTCTCCGATATATAAATATCAGCTTTTAGAGTTTTGGAGGACCTACCAAGAGGTCATTATGGATGGGGAGAAGGCACTGTCTGCCACAGTGAAGGGCAGGATAGTTTTTATCACTCTAGCCACCATTCGTACTCATCTAAGGCTGGATGATGAAGAAGGAGAATTGTCCTTTCTAAAATCTGCTGTGAATCGGTCCTTCAAGCAGATAGGCTATGAGGGTGATTACTCTGTAAGAACCTTTAAGAAAGCGAAGGTCTCCTCCCAATAGAAGTACCTCCTCCATGTTGTCATTCACTGTCTATCAAACAAACATGGAGGTTGGGAACAAATTCCTTAAGACCTTTCCTATATAGTCCATGGATTGGTACAAGGGGTCTAGTCCAGGTACTTATAATTTGTTTATACTAATTTACATGCAAACTTGGACTCCTTAGAATATTACATGTTCCTTAGATATGTTAAGTACATTCTTAACTGTGTCCTGGGCACACAGCTAAAGGGAACAGGTAATGTTCTAAAATTGGGATAGATGAAGACCGGCATCTTCAAGACAATGAGAAAGCCAACTGTTGGCTTCTTATGGGTAGTAACAACCCTAGTCCCAAATATGTTAGAGCTCATTGCTCAAGGTGACAACTTAGAAACACAAGCTAATGTTAAACCCACACCTTCCACATCTGCACCACCCACACAGCCACAAATCACCATCACCTACCAAAGAAAATCCAAACGAACCCCTGCACAAGCTACTTAGGTTGTGCTCCCACTTCTCTTGAGGAGCAAACCACTCCCATTCTTTCTATGATGTGTGCTGAGGTTCCTCATGCTCAGCTTGATGAGCTCACTACACCAACACCAGCCAACCCTCACTCAGAATCTCAAAACTCTAATGATCAAACTTCAGGGGAAAGTTACCATCCCTAGCTACTTGACGTCAACCAACCCATACCTAACCTTGAATTCTATGATGACGAAGACATAGGATTCAGTGAGTCCCATGACTCTCTCTTCTCCACCTCTGCTCAAGGAGAGATGAGTGCTCCTGACTCACCCATGTCTAGCCCACATCATCCACCCGCAACTAAGGTGGACCTCCCTAAACCTGTTCAGGAGGCCCATATGGAAGAGGCTCTTACTTTTGCAAGTGATTACATCATTCAGACCTCAACCATGGCAACCCAGCCTATTAACACTTCTTTTGAAGTTGTCAATGTTTAGGGGAAAACCAGCGGCCAAGAACCTGAAGCTGGTAATGAGGAAGACGACCATGGTCCTATTCTCTCATCCCCTAATGATTCTTCAAATGAAGATGAGGGGAGTCTAAAACTAAACATGCAACAATTGACTAAAACCTGCACCTATTTAGTCTCAAATGTCAGTCACCTAGAATCTCAGGTGACTACCTTACAAAAGAGGACTCAACTAGGCCCATAATAACTTAAGATCATTGACTCATGGGCAAGTTAGCTGAGAGACCCATCCAGAGGACTCAACCAGGCCCATAAGAACCTGTGGATATGGTGGACCTAATTCCTAGCTCCCATGTGCAAGAGGGTGATGCTACCAAAAAGGGGGAGAAAGTCTTAGTTACAATCATAGAACCTGGGAGCTCCTCTCAGAGTATGGACATAGAAGATTCACCATTCTCACTTGCAGTTGTCCATGCTTAATAACCTCCTCAAGTCCAAACTGATGTGGACTCATTGACCTTCCACTCACCACCCTCACTTGCAGTAATCTCTAGGTCTCTTGGTCAACAAGAGATCTTTAACTTCATTAACTTAAGATACTATGAGAGCACCTATCTAGTTGACCTTCCACTTGCCAACCCAAGTCAAAACAGGCAAGCTGTTAGGTTGGCTGATAGGATTCACCAAAGGGTGTTTGAAGAGTTCAAGCTGAGAAAAAGACTATATAGATAGAGGCTAGTAGGCAAGACTGTTAGTCAACTGGATGTTAAAGTGGACCCTAAGATTAGCTTTGAAGGGGAAACCTTGGCTGAAGGCCTAGGAGTTGAGCCTGTGAACCTTGAGACAAGAACTGCTTCAGCACCCTCAACACCCACTACCCTCAGTGAGACACCAGCTGGTGAAGGTGTCTCACATCCTCTCTCTAGCCAGAGATTAAGTAAAGAACCAAGCAATGAAGGCCAAAGCTTTCTCGAATCTGAGTCACACAAGCCTGTGAGTGATAAAGTAAAAGGAAGATGACTCCTGAGGAGATTAAGGAGGAGAAGAGAGAGAGAGGAAGAGGAAGGCAAGGAAAGAGAGTTTACGCAGGACCCCTGGCTTCATGGAAGTTGCAACTAGGGCTACCCCAAGCCAAATACTCAAGATGATGAGTAAAGGGTAGCCGGATTGAATTATTTGGGGTCCAAAAACTACAATATTGAAAAACTCATCTCTCTTTCCTTAGAGGAGTTAAATGAATTGGCTAACACTGAGTTGTCAAAAGGAGAGGAAGGAGGTAGAGGATGCAGAATTGCTCCTCAAGATCAAGGAAGAAAGGAGGAAGAAAAGACTCTACAAGCATGCTCCTATCCTCTACCTAGTTCAAGTAAGCCATGAGACAAAGCTTGTGGCAACTAACCAACAACCTCAGGTAGACAAAGAAGCAACAAGTACAAAAAGAACAAAAAGCTGCTAAGAGGAAGATGAGGGATGAAGTGGCAAAGTCAAGAGCCATCATCCAAGAGAGTTTAAAGAAGTCTGCTGATAGGTAAAGGATGATGAGCTTCTTGAAGTTGTATGATTCTCTAAAAGGAGGCTTGGTCCAATGTCTCTATCCACCATGGATGAGCATATTAGGGTGATCAAGCAGAAGATTAAAAAGGGTGAGCTTATTGACTTGCATTCTCTACCAAGTCAGGCTACACCTGAAGTTGAGGTCAATGTTGAACCACAATAGACAACACATCCTAGATCTAGTGCTCGACCATAACCAACTTCATCTTTTGATCCACAGCAGGGTCCTGATCCTTCTTCTTCTGAACATGTGAGGCTAGTCTCCTAAGTTAAAATATAGAAAGAGGAAAAGGATGGCCATTAGAAGGGACAAGAAGGAGAAGAAGAAGTCCAAGGCATCCATCTACCTCAGGATGGGTCAGAACAACTTGAGGGTGATCAAGAAGAGGCTGCTCATCCAACTCCCATTCATGTAGAGCCTCTTGTTGCTGGGAGACCCATCTTGTCCTGGATCTTTGCTGTTAATCCAGACAGATTATATGTCTTTAGGGATCAAGAAGGTCAAGATGTTTACTTCTAGGAAGACATACATGATCTTCCACTACATGATCTCTATGATATGAGGAGATACTATAAGAGTTTGAGGGATCCTGACCAAATGATGATAAAAGGAATGGTCTTGATCCTGATGAGGACTTTCAATAGATGAGTAATCCCTTCGGTTTTGGTAGCATCAGCCTAGGGGAAGTTTGTAAGGTTTATAATTAAAGGCTGATGCAACCAAAGCATCTTAAGAGTCCTCGGCATGCATGCATGAAGTCTAGAGTAAAGTTACTTTGGAAGATTTACACCACTCAAAGGAAATAAGCTAAATGTAAAATCTTCTAAAGCCAAATGACAAATTCTTCCGAAGCTAAAGATGAAGCCTTTAGAAGCTTTAGAGACAAAGTCTTCCGAAGCCAAAGACGGATTTCTTCTGGAGGCAGAGAAGACATGCTTTCTCTAATCACCTTTTGACAAAAGCTGAACAACTTTCCCCTGCCACTCTGAATACTCACCAACTTATATGAGTTGGTGAAAAGGTCCATGCTTTTGTCAACTATATATTATGGTGGTTGGTTTGTAACTTTCTACTTCTGTACCTTTTATCCTTTTTGTAATAGATTAGGATGTGAGCTATGGCATGTCATAGTCACTAATAAAAGGCAATCTACCTTTTGACTCTACATTGATCTTGTTTTCTATATTAGTGTATCCAATTGGTCTTCAAAGTTTGGCCGGCTGTAGGATATAGTATAAAGTGTCTCAAGTACTTGTATCTTAATGTATGCTTTGTAACACTTGTAAGAACTTAACAGTAATATACATCATTCTTGAAAATCATATTTCTGTGTTCTTGTTCTTTACTTTTACTTGTGTTCTTAGTATCATCTAACTGATTCCCTATTTATTCTGCTAAGTGTTTCATATCTCTCCACCTTGTGAAACTGTTGCATTGACCACCCTTCACCGGTCTTATAAGGGTTTTATACACTATGAACTCTAAACAATAAGAATAAACTATTCTTTATTCAGAATGTACAACAAAAGAGACAATCAACAGACCAGAGTTTGGCAGCTTTAGTACTATGTTGTCTCTAAAAGGCAAGACACAACAATCATTGGTACAGACACTATTGTCTTGTGTAACAGTACATCAGCAGCTCATGAAGTTCAGTGCAGATCAGGAGCAGTCGATCAGTAGCATATTAGGTAAGTGCTGATCGGCAATGGTTCAGCATATGCTGATCGGTAGTCATTCGGCGTATGTTGATCGACGTATGATTCAGCACTTGGTAGTAATTCAAAAGTTGATAGCCAGTGCGGTATTTTTGAGTTTTTAGTATCTTTATCTTCTTTATGGATAAACAAATCCCTTCTAGGATGATGCTACCAAAACTCTATCTTCATCCTTCTAGCATCTTAATAAGAAGTAGTTCATACATTGTAAGAGTATACTTAGAGGCTGATGTAACCAAAGAGCTCTCAGCATGCACATGTGAAGTACAAGGAAAGTTATTTCGAAAGATTTAATACAACTCAATGAAATTCACTAAGTATCAAATCTTCCAAAGCCAAAAGGCCAATTCTTCTTAAGCCAAAGATGAAGTCTTCCGAAGCTTCAAGGCAAAGACTTCTGATGCCAAGAAACTGATTTCTTCTGAAGACAGAGAAGACATACTTTCTCTAACTTACTTTTGACAAAAGTTGAACCGCTTTTCACTACCATTTCTGATGACTCACCAACTTGTACAAGTTGGTGAAAAGTCCATACTTTTGTCAACTGTAGATTATGGTCATAGAGTCTGTAACATTCTACTTATGTACTTTTATCCTTTTTTATTAGATAAGGATATGAGCTATAGCATTTCATAGTCACTAGTCAAAAGCCAATTTGCCTTTTGACTTTACATTGATCTTGTTGTCTAGATTAGTGTTTCCAGCTGGCCTTCAAAGTATGGCCGGCTGTAGGATGCAGTATAAAGTATCTCAGGTACCAATCCATAGGACTAAGCCTTGTAACATTTGTAAAGCACCTGAGAGCAATATACAACATTCTTGAAACCATCTTATTGTGTTCTACTTGTGTTCTTTACTTGTGTTCATTTTTTTAACATAGTCGATTCTCTATTTGATCTGTTAAGTGTTCTAAGTCTCTCCAACCTTATGAAACTATTGCATTGACCCTCTTCAACGGTTTTGTAATTGGTATCAGAGCATATTAGGCTCTTGATTGTAAGATCTCACCATCTTTAATCTCTTTAGTTTCACAAAACAGTTACCAGCTCAAATGGCAGCTCTCACAAAAGCTGATACGGAAACCGGTACCATGACAAAATCTCAACTAATCACTCCTGATGACTTTGATACTTGGTGCCAACGTATGGAAGGGTTCATCAAGTCTCAAGATAGTAGGATGTGAGATCTGTTGTTGAAAGACCTCACATCCCAAGCACCTCTTCATCCACTTCTGGAGGTGGGATGATTCCAAAGGATATGTCTGACATTATAAGGAAGATTGGAAAGAGATTGACATCAAACAAAAGGCCATGACCGCTCTCCAAACTGCTCTTCCAAACTTTATATACAGAGGCTTCAAGAAGTACAAAATTGCTAAGCAACTCTGGGATGCACTGAAACTTATGTATGAGAGGTCTACTGAAGCTAAAGAAAACAAGAAGGACCTCATGAAGCAGCAAGTTGAGAACCTCACCTACAAATCAGGTAAACCAATGACTCAACAATACTTTAAGTATGTTAAGATTGTAGATTCTCTCATGGATGTTAGAGTTAAGCTTAAGAATAGTGACATTGTGTGAAAGTTCATGTTCTTACTTCCCAGACAATGGACTCACTACTATGTGGCCGTTAAGAGAACTGAAAACTTCTCCACCCTTACTCTCACAAAGTTGTATGATATCCTTAGTGACTACCAGATGGAGATGAACATGCAGAATCCATCAAACAGCTCTTCTAGAAATCAGCGGAGTTTAGCCCTCCATGTGGTTGAAATGGATAGTAGAGAACCGCATCATCATCATATTTGCCACCCTGCTAACTCACAAAAGGGTCCTATCATCACCTTCACTAAGACACCAAGGAATAGCTACATCCAAGGAAGCCCATTCCAAGAGACAAGCTCATCTCAAGCCTTTGTGTCTGCTGATGAAAGTTATGGCAACTTTCTCTTCACTCTTCAAGACTTGGATTGTATCCATCAAGATGACCTGGAGTATTAGAGATAATATAGCAAATGGTTCTTCTCACTCATAGAGCCTAGAAGTTCTACAAGAGAACCAAAAGAAAGTTTCCATACAATGCATCAAGTGGAAAGTTTGGACTAGATAAAAGCAAAGTAAAGTGTTACAACTGTAACCAGATGGGACACTTTGCTAGGGAGTGCAAGGCACCAAGTACTAATGGTGGCCAAGCCTAATCCAAACCAAGTTACACTGATACAGCTCCCAGATGTAAGAAGCCAAGCACACCAAAAACAACAAGCCGCTGTTGCTGTTGAAGGAGGCTTTGTCTAGAGCTTTTAGGTTGAAGATGTTTCTCTCAACCAAGCACTCATGACTGACCATGAAGAAGCCAAGATATTAGAATATCTTTGTACACCGGAATGCATTGCTAAAGTAAATATGTATAGGTCCTATAACCAGGAAGTGAGATCTACCTTGAGTCTTTGAATATTTTAAAAGCTGACTTCAAAAGAGCTGAAAATGACTATAAACTTAAAATAGAAGATTTAGAGAAAACAATTTAAACTCATAAGCATGAGCACACTAATTACAGGTCACAAATCAAAGATCTCATTACCAAGTTAACTGAATGTCAGGCTGAGCTTGTGATCAGCAAAGCCAAGGCAGAAAGTGACTCTTGAAGAGGAAACCTTCAAGAACATCATATCTTCTTCCTTACATGCAAAGATATTTTACCAGAATAGGCAAGTATTAGGTTCAAGTGAGATAGCTCCTCCACCACTCTACTATCTGTAAGATCTCCAAGGTGTGGAACTAGTCAAGATGAGCTGCCCCTTATAGACCCTATTCCAGAAGGGGATAAAGATGAAGAGGAAATTGTAAGGGTATATATGTAGTGAGCGAGGAGGATCATCCTAAGAAGGGTCACTATGCTCCTGGAGAGAAGAAAGAACCATGGATGACCAAGTCAGTTAAGAAGAACTTGATTAGGGCAGCCAAAAGAAAATCAAAGAAAGCCAAAGAAATTAAGGCCACTTTCAACTCCAAGTAAAAACAAGTCGTTATCTTTACTGGATTTGCAGTGGTAAGGACTGAAGACGCAATTATGGACTCTAGTACCAGGAGTCCTAGTTCATGTTCAAATGATCATCATCAAGATAAGAACGTTGATCAAATATGCACCACTACTGCACATCTTGAACCATCTAGTTTTAAGAAAAAGCCTCACCCTAAGAAGCCTACTGCATCATCTATGAAGATGAAGAAGGAAGTGGAAAGAGATCAAGGTCAGCCTTCTACTCAAAAGAAAACTCTCAAAAGTATGCCAGTTGAATGCATCATATATGGTGGTACCTCTCACTTTGCTAAGGATTGCATCTATGATCCCAAGAGTACCATAGATATGACCAGGAAGAAAAATTTTGAGAAGAAGAAGAAGAAGATAGCTTCGGAAGGAAAATCTTTTCCATTTAGAAACTCTAAAGTGAAGAAGAAGATAGGTGGAGAATTACATTCGGAAGAAAATTTGGTCTCGAAAGAAAGGAATGCTTCTTAGGTACTAAAGTCTGCTGCAGTGGATGCAAAAGCTTCTGAAGGTTCAGTCTCCAAAACTTCCAAAGTCATCAAACTTCCAAAGTCTTGAAGGTCAAGTCTAATATTCCAAAGATGGTGTGGAGGATGAAGGAAGAACATGTGATTGAAAGTTTTTCATCAACAACATCAAAATAACTATTGAACTATCTTTAGTTCACTTTAATGAGCCCAAGCCTAATAAGACTTGGGTTTTCAAATGTAACTAATCATCTCTTTATGTGTAGGAACAACTAAGGACCAAGGAAAACATATGAATCATTGATAGTTACTGTTCTAGGCACATGACAGGCAATGGCTCTTTACTTCGCAACTTTGAGAAAATTGATGGAGGGCCAATTGCTTATGGAAGAGAATCAGGTGGTTACATCACTAGAAGGGGCAGAGTCACAAATAGTAAGCTCAGCATTAAGAAGGTAAACTATGTTAAAGAGATTGGGTACAATATCTTGAGTGTATTCCAATTTTGTGACCAGAGACATAACATGCTTTTCAATGAGCATGAGTGGATTGTTCTTAAGTCTGGGGTGATCATTCCTCAAGGGCATATCCTGCTCAGAGCCCCCAGGAAAGGGAACATGTACAAGATGGATTTACAGGAAACCTCCCCATGTGGAGAAGTTTCTTTCTTTCTGTCTAAAGCCAATAGTGATAAGTCTTTCCTTTGACATAAAAGAGTGTGCAATGTAAGCTTTAAGAACATGAATAAGCTAATAAAGAATTATTTGGTAACTGGAATGCCAAAGAAAGTGTTTACAAGTGATGATCATTGTGTTACATGTCTAAAAGGAAAGCAACACAAAGTGTATCACAAGCCAAAGAAAAGAACTCCATCACTATCCCCTATACTTGTTGCATATGGATCTCTTTGGCCGCACCAGTGTAAAGAGTTTATGAAAAACTTCATATTACATGATGATCATAGATGACTTCACAAGATACACTTGGGTCTTCTTACTTAGAACTAAGGATGAGACCCTTAAGATCCTGATGAACTTTATTATAAAAATTAAGAATCAATGTGATCACAAGGTCAAGATCATAAGATGTGATCAAGGAACCGAATTAAAGAACCAAATCCTTGATTCATTTTGTGATGAGAAGGGTATTACAAGACAAGATTATGCTCCCTGGATTCCTCAGCAAAATGGTGTTGCTGAGAGCAGAAACATGACACTTATTGAAGCTGCAAAGACCATGCTCTCTGACTCTAAACTACCTATCACCTTTTGGGCAGAGGCAGTCAACACTACCTGCTATGTGCAGAACAGAGTTTTAGTTTTTAAGACTCATGGTAAAACTCCTTATGAAATATGGCACAAATGGAGACCTTTCATTGGTTTCCTCAGATCATTTGGATGCCCATGCACCATCTTGAATACCAAAGATCAGATAGCCAAATTTGCTGAGAAATCAGATGATGGACACTTTATTGGATACTCTTCCCAAGCTATGGTTTATAAAGTATACAATCTTAGTACTAGAGTAGTTGAGAAGTCAACCAATGTGACCTTCAATGAGTACACTCAAAGTGTGAAAGGTTCTAGTCCAGATTGGCTATTTGATCTTGATTTAGTTACCAATTGTTTTAACAAATCTTATGAAGATGTTTAGGATCAACAGTTAGCTTATCAACAGAAGATCCTGACCTATGATTTGAGATGACAAGACCAAGTAATAAAATTTCTCCAGCTCCTGATGTAAAAGCCCTATAGTTGGAAATCCTGTCAGCACAACAATGACAAATTCTTCAGCTGACACATCTGAGGTGCCTAGCAATTCCAGAACAGAGACATAAAATTCAAATGAAGGGATTTCCAATGTAGGAGGAGATAGTTATGGTGAAGGTAATCAAGAATTTCAAGATGCTGACAACTTCTCCACTGAAGACAACATTAATGATGTCACACCCTCATTGGATCAAGTTTCTATTGATAAGTGTGATGATGTGGTGGGTAATACTCAATCACCATATCTAAACTTTAATAATCTAGATCTATCAAACCAAGTTGCTTTGATTCCTCAACTAAGAATCCACAAGTCCTATCCCACCACAAACATCATTGGAAATATTAAGACAAGGGTAAAACAACAGGACAAACTCATGACAAACATGTTTGTCTATACTCTTGTTTCTTATCCCATATTGAGCCAAAGAAGGTTGATGATGCTTTGAAGGATGGATGTTGGGTTTAGGCAATGCAGGAGGAGCTGCTTTAATTCAATAGACAAAAAGTTTGGAACCTATACCCTCTTTCTCATGGGAAGACACCAATAGGAACCAAGTGGTTTTTAAGGAATAAGAAGGATGATAGAGGACTTGTCATCAAGAACAAGACAAGACTAGTTTTTCAAGGGTACTCTTAAGAAGAAGGGATTGACTACATATATGTTTTTGCTCCTGTGGCAAGACTTTAAGCTATTAGGATATTCCTTGCTTTTGCTGCATCCAAGCATTTCAAGATCTACCAACTTGATGTCAAGTGGGCATTTCTATATGGAGTTATAGATAAGGAATTGTATGCCAAATAACCACCTGGCTTTGCAGACACAGATCATCCTGATTATGTCTTCAAGATTGACAACGCTCTGTATGGGCTGGATCAAGCTCCAAGGAAGTGGTATGAGACATTGTCAGCATCACTACAAGAGGGTTACTATTGATAGGACACTCTTCATTAAAGGAACAGAGAATGAGTTAATGCTTGTTCAAGTTTATATACAAGATATCTTCTTTGGGTCAACTAATCCAAATCTTTAGAAAGACATTAAGAATCTGATGAAGAATAGATTTGAAATAAGTGCCATAGGGGAACTCAACTTCTTTCTAGGAATTCAAGTGAAGCAGGTTGACAATGGCATCTTCATTAACCAGTCAAAGTATGTTCAAGACATACTAGTCAAATTTCATCTGACTGAGTGTAAGGTTTCTAAGATAACCGTAGCTAGAAATCACTCTCTAGGACCTGATCTTTAGGAGGATTATGCTAATGAACATCTCTACAGGGCTATGATTGGGTCTCTTATGTACCTCACAACATGCAGGCCTGATATCATGTTTGCCACATGTATTTATGCAAGATATCAAGCCAACCCCAAGATGTCACACTTGGTTGCTGTCAAAAGGATTCTTAGATATCTCAAAGGTGCTCCTAAACTAGGACTTTGGTATCCAAAGAATTCTAACTTCACTCATTATGCTTATACAGATAGTGACTATTGTGGATGCAACATGACTGCAAAGACAACATCGGGGGGTGTTAATTCCTTCGTGGAAGGATAGTCTCATGGCATCAACTGTTTAAGCTGAATACATTGCCGCTTCAAGCTGCTGTGCTCAAGTGCTTTGGATTCAGAATCAGATGTTGGACTATTGATTTAACTTCAAGGAGACTCCCATCTATATAGACAACAACATGCTATCTCTATCACAGAGAATCCAGCGTAGCACTCAAAGACAAAGCACATCAACATCAATTATTATTTGATAAGAGATAATATTGAAAACGGATTGATAAAACTTGTAAAAGTTAACACAAATGAACAATACGCTGATCTGTTCACAAAAACTTTTGATGAACAGAGATTCAAATATCTTGTATCAGCTATTGGGATGACTAATTTTGAGTAGATTTACTTAAATTAGTTTCATGATTATTTTTCAAATATTTGTGTCTTAAGTTGTCTATATCATCACTCATATTAGCCCTGATTACCTTGGGAGAAAATTTTTCAAAATGATATTCCTTAGAATTTTGAGAATTAAAGATATATTTTCTTTCGGAAGATATTAAGTTGAATTTCAATGAAAATTGTGTCTTCAAAACTAATAACTACTTCCTAAGAAATTTACCTTCAGAAAAAATTCTAATATATCTTCCAAAGCTTAAATATGCTTCTAAGCACTTATTTGTTTTGAAGGACGATTTTCTTCCAAAAGCAATTAAGTCTCGGAAGCTTTATTTGTTCTTTGAATAAAACTTCTGAAGTTTAATATCTTCCAGAACTAAATATATCTCGGAAGCAAAATACTCTAAGTATTTTTCTTCCGAAACAGTTCTTGTGAAGCTAAGGAATATCTTTCAAAGTCAAATTGGCTTTTGAAGTTTTCTTGAAACTTCTAAAGACAAATTACCTTTAGAAGATTTTCTACTTCCAAGATTACTATCTTTTTAGGCACTTTTTCAGAGGTGGGATGGATATTCGGATTTCAAAGTTTATCCTTTTGCATTAACTCTGTCTCAAATCCAACAGTATAAATATTTGTACAACGGTTCTCCCTCTTTCTCCTTCCTATTTATCTACAAAAGTTCGAACACTAAATTCATCCACAAAACCTCTTTGTTCTTAGCTTTTTTCGTACCAAAGCTTTCTAAAATGGCCAACCCTGAACCCCGAAACCAACCCGGTTTTTCCATGCATCTTCACAGGCAACATAATCAAGTTGCTCTGTTATCATCTGAGAAAGATCTAGGCTTCTCAGTTGTCTGCTGTTTCTTTGCTCAATCCAACTGCCTCATCTCTTTAACGATCAACCCTCCACTATATGAAGAACACCTGCTGGAGTTTTGGAGGACCACCCAAGAGGTGATCTTGGACGGTAAGAAGGCATTGTCTGCCACAATACAGGGGAAGATAGTTTTCATCACCCCAGCCATAATCAACACGCATCTTAGGCTGGATGATGATGAAGGCGAAGTGCCTTTCCTCAAATCTACCGTGATTGACTCATTCTGGCAAATAGGCTATGAAGAAGACTACGCTTTCAGAACCTTCAGGAAGGGTAAGGTCTCTTACCAGTGGAAGTATCGCCTCCATGTTGTTAGTCCATCTATCAAATAAACATGGAAGATGGGACTAGATTCCCATGGACTTATCATATATAGTCCATGAAATGGTTCAAGGGGTCAAGTTCAAGTACTCCCAATTTGTCTACACAAACATGCTTGCAAACTTGGACTCCTTAGGGCACTATATGTCCCCTAAATATGTCAAGCACATTTTTTAATATGAACTGGGCTCACAGTTAAGGGGATCAGATGCTACTCTTAAATTGGGATAGATGAAGCATGGTATCTTCAAAATCATGAGAAAGGCCATTGTTTGCTTCTCAGGGGTAGAAACATGCCTGGTACCAAAAATTTTAGAGCTCATTGCTTAATATGACAACTTGGCAGCACCAGCTAATGTTGAAGCTACACCGTGTACATTTGCTCCACCCACACAGCCTCAAATAACCATCACCTACACCAGAAAATCCAAACAAACCGCTGCTCAGTTTATTTAGTTTGAGTAGGTCCCATACAATCACCCATGAAGGAGGAAGTAGAACCAAGAGCTACCACTTCCCCTATGGAGAAAACCACTCCCTTTAATTTATTAATTAGTGCTAAGGTTCCTCGTGCTCAGCCTGATAAGCTCATTGCCCAAATGCAAAGCCTTCACTCTAAGTCTCTAAACTCAGGTGATTAGTCTTTAGAGGATAGTTACAATCCCTTACTGGTAGACTTAAACCAACCCATCCCTACCTTTAATTCTATGATAATAAGGATATGGATTTCAATGAGTACCATGAGTCTCTTTTCTCTTCCCTTGATCAAGGAGAGATGAGTGCTCTTGCAACACCCATATATAGCCATATCATCCACCCCTAACTGAGGTGGACTTCCATAAACATTTTTAGGAAGTCCATATGGAAGAGGCTCTCACGTTTGTAAGTGACTACATCATTAACACCTCAACCATGACAACCCAACCCTTTGACATTTCTCTTGAAGCTGTCATGGAGTAGGGAAATCCAGCAGCTAAGAACCACAAGCTGGTGGTGAGGAAGAAAACTTTGGTCCTGTTCTTTCATCCCCCCATGATTCTTCTGATGAAAACAAGGGAGTCTGCAATTAAAGGTGCAAAACCTATCTAAAACCTACTCCTATTTAGTTTCAAAGGTAAGTCACCTAGAACCTTAGTTGGCTACCTTGCAAAGGCAGGTTAGTGGCCAGCAACTTGAGATCACTGATCTCAAGGGCCAGTTACTTGAGAGACCTGCTAGGCAAACTCATCCAGGTCCATAAGAACATGTGGATGTGGTGGACCTAACCCGTAGCTCCCCTGTGTAAGAGGGTGATGCTACCAAAAAGGGGGAGAAAATTCTACCTACAAGCACAAAACTTGGGAGTCCTGCTAAAAGTATGGATATAGAGTCCTCACCATCCTCACTTGACATAAAAGACCTGATTCAAAGCCTATTTGAGGAGGGAATTCCAAAGGCTATGTCTATCCCACCCTACCCTTTTGAAAATTCAATAGTAGGATAGAGGTATGATGCTGATAGAAGAGCCCTGGTACTTTCAAGATCTCAGGGGCAACAAGAAGTCTTCAATTTTCAAACCTTGAGATATTATGAGAGCTTTCCTATAGTAGCTCTGCCACTTGCTAACCCAAGTCAAAAACATGCAAGCTGACAGGTTAGCTGATAGGATTCAGCAAAGGGTGCGTGAAGAGTTTAAAAGAAAGTCCAACTTAATAGACAATGGCTAGCATGCAAAACTATTGGTCAATTGGATACTAAGGAAGACCCTATGATTAGCTTCAAAGGGGAAACCTCAGTTGAAAGCCCAACAGTTGAACATGTAAACCTTGAGACAGGAAATGCTTCAGCACCTAGTACCCTCAGTGAAGCACCAGCCGGTGAAGGTGTCTCATAGCCTCTCCCAGGCTAGAGCTCAAGTTCTACACCATATGATGAAGGCCAAAGCTCTCTCCACCATGACTCATACAACCAATGACTGACAAAGGGAAGAGGATTATGACCTCTAAACAGATTGAAGAGGAGAAAAGGGAGAGGAAGAGGAAGGCAAGGGGAGAGAGAACTAGAGAGACCCCTAACTTTATAGAAGCTACAATCAGGGCTGCCCCCAGGCCAAACACTTAGGAGGATGAGTTAAGGGTAGCCATATTGAACTACTTAGGGTCTAGGAACTATAACATAGATGAAATCATCTCTCTTCCATTGGAGGAAGTTAATGAACTGGCTAACACTAAAGTGTCCAAAGAGAGGAAGGAAGCTGAGGCTGTAGAGTTGCTCCTCAAAATTAAAGAGGAATGAAAAAGGAAGAGACTTTATAAAGATCCTACCCTCTCTCCACTTCAAGAACGCCTTGAGGCAGAGGGTGTGGCAGCTAAACAAGAAACTCGGGTAGGTAGGGAACAAGACAGATAGAACATGATTACCTCATGAGTGCCATAGGCCTTTATCAGGTGGTAGACCTACTTCCCTTGTCATATGAATTCATTAAGTTTGAGTATCTCAAGCAGCTTGAGCAAGAAGTATTGAAAGAACAAAAAGATGCTGAGAGGAAGATAAATGAAGAGGCTACAAAGTCTAGAGCCACCATCCGAGCAAATCAGTAGAAGTCTGCAGACAGACTAAAGATGGTGAGCTTTTTAAAGCTGTATGGGTTCACTAGAAGGAGACTTGGTCCAATGTCTCTATCCATTATAGATGAGCACATTAGGGTGATTAAGCAGAAGATCAAAAAGGGTGAGCTGGTAGACTTTCATTTTCCACCAAGTCAGGTTTCACGTGTAGCTGAGGTCATGGTTGAATCATAAAAGACAACACAACCTGGACCTAGTGCTGCATCTCAACCAGCTTTTATCTTCTGACCCATAGCAAGGTCCTGATCCTTCTCCTTCTGAACCTGTGAAGGAAAAGGAACCAACTAAAAATGACAAACAAGAAATATCTGGTACTCAAGAGCAACCTCCTCAGTTAAAATACAGAAAGAGCAAGAGGATGGCTACTAAGCAAGAAGAGCCTCTTGCTGCTGAGAGACCCATCTTGTCTTGGATATTTCCCACTAATCCAAACAGGTGGTATGTCACTAGAGATCAAGGGGGTTAAGATGTGTACTTCTAGCAAAACATACTTGACCTTCCTTTGCATGATCTCTCTGACATAAGAAGATACTTTGAGAGTTTGAGGAATCCTGACCAACTGATAATGAAGGGAAATGTCTTGATTCTGATGAGGCCTTTCAACAGATGAAGATCAAGACTTAAAATTATCCTCTAGTTTTGGTATCATCAGCCTAGGGGGATTTGTAAGAGTTTACTTAGAGGCTGATGCAACCAAAGAGCTCTCAACATGCACATGTAAAGTACAAGGAAAGTTATTTTTGAATATTTGATACAACTTAATGAAATTCACTAAGTATCAAATCTTCTGAAGCCAAAAGACCAATTCTTCCAAAGCTAAAGATGAAGTCTTCTGAAGCTTCAAGATAAAGTCTTATGATGCCGAGAAACTAATTTTTCTGAAGATAGAAAAGACATGTTGTCTCTGATGTACTTTTGACAAAAGCTGAACGACTTTCTGCTACCATTTCTAATGACTCACCAACTTATACAAGTTGGTGAAAAGCCCATACTTTTGTCAACTATAGGTTATGGTCATAGAGTCTGTAACTTTCCACTTATGTAATTTTATCCTTTTTGTATTAGATAAGGCTGTGAGCTATGTCATGTCATAGTCACTAGTCAAAAGGTAATCAGCCTTTTGACTTTACATTGATCTTGTTGTCTAGATTAGTGTTTTGTAAGGCCCCGTTCCCGGGAAGCCCACAGTTGGTCAATCACAACCTCATTTATATCAAAAAAATATTAAGATTTATTAATTAATTAAAACATTGCAGCAGAATAATTCATCAAAAACCATTTCATTCTTTAATAAATACATTTGCCAAGTAATACATCGTCGATTAAAAGATTACAAAATATCACTTAGTTGTATTACAAAACAACATCATTATCGTACATGAAATGGATGCCAGTCTTAGCTCTCCAAGTAGCTTCACCCTCATGCCATCCTCAGCAACAAGCTACCTGCCAAGTGAAAATGCATAAAAGTCAGCGTTGCTAAGTGAGTTCTAGTTTTAAATAATAAAATACTTTACTTTTAGTAAAAACCTTTCCTATACTTTCATTCTTGATCACACAACATACATACATCTTGATAATATTATTATTATCTTTTATCATCGTTCATAATCGTTCGTTTAGCACCTTTTCATTATCTTTCACTTCTATCTAGTTCCTGTCATAAGCTATGCCCCATCATTAGGCACGAAACCACCTTAGTCTTGGGGTCAAGAGACAAGGATTTGCACGTATGGATCAGTCACCAAGACTGACCCCCCTGTGTGTACCCTCATGGGTTAGCCAAGATCGCATGCTACATCGCACATAGTTGAGCTAACAACTCTTCAATGATGTAAGGCCCCATTCTCGAGGCGCTTACAGTCAGTCAATCATCTCATAAAATATTTAAAACACATCATTTGTTGTGGAATTAAAACTTTTCATTCATGATTAAAATCATGTCAATACATCAAACCATTCACGTATATCTCAAAAGTTTGTTAATACAATAATCATTCCCAAAATTGTGGATGCCAAACTTAAATCATTCTCGGTAGCTTATACATGCATGCCTGCACCTCCTCAGTATCAAACAATCACCTGTCAACTATTATGCATACAAAAAGTCAGCGACACTGAGTGAGTTCTAGTTTTATAAATAAAATACTTCATTTATATAAACATATCCCTTACATCCCTTGTCATCACACATCATATGTACATTCAGATAATAGTTAATTATTATCTTCATCATCATTCATCATCATTCGTTACTTCGTTCATCATTATATAGATTATGTTTCATGCAATACCCCCGCGTCATGCTTTAAAAAGCTGATACTGTGTCGGGGTTTATAAATAACCCCCACGTCATGTCGAAGCTGACACAATACCGGGGTACGCGACAAGAATCCCATCACATCATGGCCAATCTCAAGGATTAGACCCCTGTGCGCATCATCAAGGGATAACTAAACCGCACACAGTTGGAGCATATAACTACCTCATGAGTCGTAAACCTCCATTATTTTGCTTGCAAGACTTTTCATTAGTTCATTATGTTTGTCATGACTCACCTTCGTTATCTTTCACTTCATTACATAATACTTTACTTACAATACGTACATAGCAAGTAAAGCCACATCATAAAATGTATAGTTTTAAAAATCGTTTAACGTGAAAAGATAACACATCACACAAAACAGCATCACATGCGATAACTTAACATACATTAGTAACATCTCGCGTGAGAACTGCCCCATCGCACGAGAACCAACCTATCGTGCGAGAACTTACAAATCGCGCGAGAACTACCTGTCGCGCGAACAATGCATAAAGCATGAAAACTACACCTTTCGCGCAAAAACTACAGGGGTTTCCCACCCAATCACAACTTATCCCGTCTAAGGTTGTCCTAACACGCTAACATCTTAAACATCATCAAACCAAGCGTAGACAAATTTTAAAACATTCTAGGATGCATAATAGCCCCAAAACATAAAACATGCGTAAAAAGGGGACTAGAAACTCACCTCTTGAAGTTCTAGCACAAACACAACCTTCCTGAAGCCTTTGCCGAGCAAAAACTATATAACCATGTGTTACATTCATCAAAAATCCATTCTTAGAACATAAAACGAGCTACTACACGAGTTACATAACTTAAACACTTGGATTCTTCACTTTCTCTCACTACGTAGCCGATTTCTCTCTCTAGCAGCTGAACTTTTCGTGTGAAATGGAGTCAGACTAGGTGTTCTCAGCTATTTATACCCAGCTGAACTTATCGCATGAACTTCTCACGCGAGAACTTCCTTTCACGCGAGAACTTCTCCTCCCTTCTTTTTCTTCAAAATTTTCGGGCGTTACAAGTCCACCCACCTTATTGAGGTTTCGTCCCCAAAACCTGTCAGCTCTAGAACAGCTGCGGGTAATGTTGCCTTATCTCTTCCTCGGTCTCCCATGCAGACTCAGACCCTTTTCGGTGTTTCCACTGTACAGACACAAGTGGAACCACTTTCTTCCTTAACCTCTTTTCCTTTCTATCAATGATGGCTACCGGTTGCTTCATATAATTGAGCAGTTCATCTACCTCAATATCCTCTAGTGGCATAATCATATCCTCTTCGGCTAAGAACTTTGTCAGATGAGATACACGGAACGTTGGGTGAATTCCACTTAACTCATCGGGTAGCTCCAATCGATAGGCCACCTCTCCTACCCGGGCAATAATTCAAAAAGGCCCTATATACCTCGGGCTTAGCTTTCCTCACTTTCTGAACCAGATGATCCCTTTCCAAGGTGAGACCTTCAACATAACTCTATCCCCCACCTTGAATTCAATCGGTCTATGCCTTTTATCGGCATACGACTTTTGTCTATCCTTCGCTGTCTTCATAAAGGCCTTAATCTTCTCCAACTTCTCAGTCGTAGCCTCGATCACCTTAATGCTTCCCAACTCCTTCTACCCGATGTCACCGCAACATACGGGCGTTCTACACTTTCTACCGTATAGCATCTCATATGGTGGCATGCCAATGCTGGCATGATAGCTGTTGTTGTATGAATATTCTGCTAACGGTAAGTGTTCGTCCCAACTTCCTCCAAAATCAATAACACATGCTCAGAGCATATCCTCAAGAGTCTGTATGGTTCTCTCTAACTGAACATCTATCTGAGGATGATAAGCTGTACTGATGTGTAGCCTCATACCCATCACATAGCCTATAACTCTCCCCCGTTGCATTAACACACAACCCAATCCCGAATAAGAAGCATCTGAATAGACCACCAGATCTTCGCTCCCTTCGGGTAACGTCAAGACAGGAGCTTGAGTCAATCTTGTCTTTAGCTCTTTGAAAGCGTTCTCCTGCTCTACTCCCTATATAAACTTCGCATCCCTCCAGGTCAACTTAGTCAATGGTGAAGCTATCTTGGAGAAGTCTTGGATGAATCTTCTGTAGTAGCCCGCCAAACCCAAGAAACAATGAATCTCAGATGGCGTCTTTGGAGACATCCATTGCATCACTGCCTTAACCTTCGCCGGCTCTACCATGATCCCTTCCGAGTTGACCACATGACCCAGAAACTAAACCTCGCACAACTAGAACACGCATTTGGAGAACTTGGCATACAACTTCTCGCGTCTAAGTGTTTCCAGCACCTCCCGAATGTGACCGACATGTTCCTCTTCGCTTTTCGAGTAAATCAGGATATCATCAATAAACACAATCACTGATTTATCCAACATTGGCCAACACACCCTATTCATCAAATCCATAAAAGCAACTGGCGCGTTGGTTAAACCAAAGGATGTAACAAGAAACTTGTAGTGTCCATAATGCATACGAAAACTTGTTTTAGGTATATCCTGCTCCTTTACCTTCAACTGATGGTAACCAGATCAGATATTTATCCTCAAGAACCAACTAGCACCTTGGAGCTGATCAAATAAGTCATCAATCCTCGATAACGGATACAGGTTCTTCACGGTCAACTTGTTCAGCTCACGGTAGTCGATGCACATCCTCATGCTACTATCCTTCTTCTTCACAAACAAAACCGGAGCACCCCATGGAGAGATACTCGGTCGAATGAATCCCTTATCCAACAGCTCTTGTAGCTGAGTCATCAACTCTTTCATATCGAAGGGAGCTAGACGGTATGGTGCCTTAGCAACAGGTTGGGCACCAAGTATCAGGTAAATCTAGAACTCGATCTCACGGTTAGGTGGCACACCTGATAAGTCTTCCAGAAATACGTCACTGAAGTCGCACACTACCGGGACGTTAGACAACCCTGGTACCAACGCCTCCACATCCTTCACATTGGCTACATAGGCACCACATCCACGCCTCATACACTTCTCAGCCACCACCATCGAAATCACCTTCAGAACCATAGTAACCCTATCACCATAGATCGTCCCTGAACTCCCATCCGATGCAGCAATCGAATCATCTTCTTGCAACACATAGTATTTGCCTCATAGGCTGCTAGCCAATCCATCCCTAGGACTACATCGAATCCGCCTAAGGGCATCACGAACAATCTAGCAGAGAACCTATGGCCTTCCAATTCTATGTCACAATCCTCTACCACATCAGAAATCTTGGTAGACGTACCAATAGCAGTTTCTACATTAAAAGGCACATCAATCTTTCTACTCCTAGTGAGCAACTTATCATAAAAGGCAGCAGAAATAAAACTCCTAATAGTGTCACACCCTCAAAATCCACGTACGGAGTTTTACCGCGAGGCGTGTGAACAAACCAGGATCACAGTCAATAGTTACTCAGAACGACACTATATGCCACATTTAAAATAAAACCAACCAAAGTTCAAACTTTAATACCATGCGGAAGCGTTTTGTAAATAAGACAAACCCAAAATATAAAAATGCATATCTGGCAAAACATGCGCCAACCCAAACATTTAAACACTCGTAAATAGACACCAACAAACATGTCTTTAAAATAGAGTCTTAGAATGCATGCTGGACCTGTGTGGTGCTCCTAATGGCAAGCAGAGTTAACAACCTGAGAATAGCATACTAAAATGTCAACACAATGGTTGGTGAGTTCAAGAGTTTGCGTTTATCATAAACAATAACATTTTCATAACATAAGAAGTGCATTGAAATAGATAGCTAGTCTATATTCACAAGTAATAACCATAGTGTTTCGCAATCGAAGCTTACTGTGTTGTGTTTGTTGCCTCCCGTCATGACTTACCAGGTCGTGACGATATTCGTGTCTAGGACAATATTGCATCCGTTTGACCTCGAGTCGCACAGGTGGGACTCGTCAGACCCAGTAGTACTACCCAAGATTTCCCGCTAGTTACCATTATTAACGATCCGAAAGTGTGAGGACTTTCAAGGTATTAAGCACTATGTTAAAACATACACAGCTTATAATAATAAAATAGCGTTTGAGTACAAGTATGCTACCTCCCCCAAGAAGAAGGTTTATAAAAATAGAGGGGCATGAACTCACCTGGTGTGTAAAGATAATGACTAAAGAGAACTGGTGATAGGTGCAAAGACAACCCTTCAAAGGTTACCTAGAACACGAGAGTACATAAGTACGTGTACACAGAATCATATTGAAACCCTAAGTGATTTACAAACCAAATAACTCAAAGTTTTTGAAGACAAGACACATTTGACCTTGTTGACCCGTTGACCAGTTGGTGACTTTATAGGTGAAATTCCATTCAAAAAAAGCATAACAGCCTATCACACGTGATTAACATACAAACTGATTACATATAACACTTCATTAACCACATGTACTTATTAGATCATCATACAGCCAGATATCATACAAGTCATGTGAATCTCAAACTATTATCATGCTCATAATATCTATAACACAAATAATACACCATACAAGGATCAAATCACGCATCACATGCCATGTGAAGCCACTCATGACTTCACACCCTAAACCCTGCCAATCCTACTAAGTAGGGGCCTCAGATTCACACGTGTGTATGATGATCATTAACATACCAATTTCCACAGCTCATATCATCCAAAATGTTCATTCTTAATCAACCATCAATCAACAAAAGTCCTAGCTTACCTATATGACTCATGCCATGATTTTTCCACAAACAGGCCAAAACAGGTACAAACCAAATCAACATTCATATAACCTAAACAACACATTTAATCAACTTAGAAACCATCCATGAACACACTAGCATGGTCCTAATGTCTCAAACATGCTCAAATCATCCAATTCAAGGATTTGCACAATTAAAGTTTCCCTTTTGGGAAAGTACATCCCAAATTCATCAAACTCACACTACATTCATGAATTTACCATTTGCATACCAAATTAATTCCATAACAATATCTAGACATGATCAACAACATCTAATTGGCATGTTTCATCAACATTCAACATCAAAAGTTACTATTTTTAGCAAGGTAAGAACTACAATGTGCATTCTCGATTTCCCAATGTTCATATCAACAATCTAGCATCTATTTATCATTATAAACACATCCATAACACCAATTCATGATCAAATCATTGTTTCATGCAAAATAAAGTTACTATTCTTAGTAACCTATGAACAATCCATCAAAATCATAGCTTTCTTGCATAATCGACGTTAACTAGCAACAATCTAACCTAACTAACATCATAGCACAATCAAACAATCAAGAATTGACCATCAATTACAGATTTCGAACTAGGGTTTCGGCCACAATGAAAAACCATGAAAAACATGTAAAAATCTAACCGTTAAACGTGTAATGGACAAGATTTGATGTTTCTAACGTGTTGTAATGCTTGTAATCGATCAAAACCGAAGCTTTCGTGCTTGTTCTTGCTGAAATTCGAAGTGTGTGTGTGTGTTTGGGGGTGATCGCGGTTGAAGGGGATGTGGGGGATTAGGGTTTGGGTGTTGTTTTTATTTTTGTTAAGTTTTGGTTTTAGGAAATTATACTTAACCCCCTTTGTTTATATTTTATAGAAACTAAGCTTTTAAACACTTGTTAAAAGGTTTTAACTTATTAATATAAACATTATTAACCAATAATAATAATCATATGCATTATTTTCACTAGTCACCAAAAATACACGAATTAAATATACACGTTTCCACGTTACGCGATAAAATTCACAACTAGCATTTAAATCACGTAAATACATAAGCACAACTTGATAATCACGTAACCAGTTAAATTATATTAGTTTATCATTATTAATTATTATTAAGTCACCAACGTTCAACGACAACTAGTGTGTGCTCCCGACACGTGTATGCAAGACTTAACGGAACTAACGGAGTTTGGTAACGGAAAATTACCAGATGTCACATTATCCCCATGTTGAAAGAATTTTCGTCCCGAAAATTGCGTTACATGGTGAGGTGTTCCATCACTGGTCTATTGCATTGGCACAAAGTAATCGAAATCGAGTGAGTTTTGGATGAGTTGTCACATCATCCCCATGTTGAAAGAAATTTCGTCCCGAAATTTAATCAGTACCTTCGCCGGCTGGCATCGTCTTTTCGAATAGCTGAGGATACTTAAGCTTCATTTGGTTTTCACGTTCCCACATGAATTCTGGTCCACGTCTCGAGTTCCAACGAACTTTGACGATGGGTATCTTGCTTTGCTTAAGTGTTTTCACCTCACGATCCATCACCTCGACAGGTTCCTCAATGAAGCGTAACTGTCCATCTACTTGAACTTCTTCCAGCGGTACGACCATCGTTTCATCCGTTAAACATTTCTTTAGATTTGAAACATGGAATACATCATGGATTCCATTCAATGAATCAGGTAAGGCTAGTCGATAGGCCACTGGACCAATTCTTTCCACTATCTCAAATGGTCCAACGTATCTCGGATTTAGCTTTGCTCGCTTACCAAACCGAACTACGCCTTTCCATGGTGAGACCTTTAATAAAACCTTGTCACCAATCTGAAACTCTAAGGGTTTCCGTCGCTTGTCAGCATAGCTTTTCTGTCTGTCTCGCGCTGCAGCCATGCGGTTTCTTATCTGGACAATCTTCTCAGTTGTCTCGTGCACTAACTCAGGACCCGTTAATTGACTATCACCAATTTTAGCCCAGCAAACTGGTGATCTACATTTTCTCCCATACAATGCTTCGAAAAGTGCCGCCTTTATGCTAGTTTGATAACTGTTGTTGTAAGAAAATTCAACCAATGGTAGGTGAACTTCCCAGTTATTCCCGAAGTCAATCACACAAGCACGTAACATGTCCTCCAAAGTCTGTATAGTACGCTCGCTTTGACCATCAGTCTGTGGATGATAAGCAGTACTCATATCCAATCGCGTACCTAGAGCTTTCTGCAACGACTGCCAGAAGTGTGATGTGAAACGAGAATCGCGGTCAGAAATAATTGAGATCGGTACTCCATGCCTCGAAACGATCTCCTTCAGATAAAGTCTGGTTAACTTCTCCATCTTATCGTTTCCTTTATTGCTAGGAAATGAGCAGATTTTGTCAATCGATCCACGATAACCCATATTGTGTCACATCCCGTAGAAGTGCGAGGTAACTTAGTAATAAAATCCATTGATATCTGATCCCACTTCCACATAGGGATCTCGATTTGTTGTAGTAGACCAGATGGTTTTTGATACTCCACTTTCACCTTTGAGCAGGTCAAACACTTGCTCACATAAGTAGCTACATCTGCTTTCATGTTAGGCCACCAATAGTGCACCTTCAAATCGTGGTACATCTTGTCAGATCCAGGATGTATAGAGTACTTAGACTTGTGTGCCTCACTCATACCAAATCTCTCAGATTTCCATGTAGAGGTACCCAAAGTCTATCTATGAAGTAACGAATTCCATCCGCTTTTACTTCCAGTTGTTTTTCCATACCCCTTAACGATTCAGACCCAATGTTTTCTGCTTTCAAGGCTTCTGTCTGAGCTTCTCGAATTTGTTCAGGTAACTGTGTGCTGATAGTACGTTGCAAAGCTTGCACATGTCGAGGCTTAGTAGTTTCTTTCCTACTCAGCGCGTCGGAAACTACATTTGCTTTCCCCGGGTGGTACTTAATAGCACAGTCATAGTCATTCAGTAATTCTACCCAGCGCCTTTACCTCATGTTCAATTCCTTTTGCTCAAATATATGCTAAAGACTCTTGTGATCAGTGTAGATGGTGCATTTGGTACCATACAAGTAATGTCTCCAGATCTTTAAGGCAAAAACTACCGCACCCAGTTCCATGTCATGGGTGGTATAGTTCTTCTCATGAATCTTCAATTGTCTAGAGGCGTAAGCTATCACCTTATCCCGCTGCATCAAGACGCATCCAAGTCCTTGAATAGACGCATCACAGTAGACTACGAAGTCATCACTACCATCCGGTAACGCTAATATTGGTGCGCTACATAGTTTCTGTTTCAGCAACTGGAAAGCAGATTCCTGATTCTCACCCCATTTGTATGTTGTTCCCTTATGAGTCAAGGCTGTGAGAGGTTGTGCAATCTTAGAGAATCCTTCAATGAACCGTCGATAATATCCCGCTAATCCAAGGAATTGTCGTATCTCACTCGGTGTCTTAGGAAGATACCAATTCTTTATCGCTTCAATCTTAGCAGGATCAACATGTATTCCCTTCTCGTTGACAATATGACCCAAGAATTGTACCTCACGTATCCAGAAATCACACTTAGAAAACTTTGCATACAATTGTTCCTTTCTAAGTAATTCCAAGATTAAACGTAAGTGCTTCTCATGTTCTTCCTCGGTCCTTGAGTATATCAGTATGTCATCAATAAAGACGATAACAAACTGATCAAGATAGGGTTTGCACACGCGGTTCATAAGATTTATGAATACTACTGGTGCATTCATCAACCCAAATGGCATGACCAAAAATTCATAGTGACCATATCGTGTACGAAAAGCAGTCTTCGAGATGTCCTCTTCTCGAACTCTCAGCTGATGATACCCAGACCTCAGATCAATCTTAGAATAATATGTCCTCTTCTCGAACTCTCAGCTGATGATACCTAGACCTCAGATCAATCTTACAATAATAGCTTGATCCTTGCAGTTGATCAAACAAATCATCGATACGAGGTAAGGGATATCTATTCTTGATAGTAACCTTGTTCAGTTCCCTATAGTCAATGCACATTCGAAATGTACCATCCTTCTTCTTCACAAATAGAACTGGCGCTCCCCAGGGCGATGAGCTCGGTCGGATAAACCCTTTATCCAACAACTCTTGTAGTTGGGCGGATAATTCCTGCAGTTCGTTTGGAGCTAACCAGTACGGTGCTCTCGCAATTGGAGCGGCTCCTGGAGTCAACTCAATCTGGAATTCAACTTGCCGATGAGGCGGTAATCTAGGCAGGTCTTCCGGAAACACCTCGGGAAACTCACGAACTACGGGGATATCCTCTATCTTCTGTTCCTCAGTCTGTTTATCTGTGACGAGCGCCAATATGGCCAGTCGACCCTTTCGTAAAAACTTCTGTGCCCTCATAAACGAGATGATGCCTATCACCGCACCACTCCTATCACCTCTGACCGTAAGGACTTCTTCACCAAGGGGAATCCGTATGATCTTCTCGTGGCATATGACTTTCGCTTGTTTATCAGAAAGCCAATCCATGCCTACTACCACGTCAAAACTTCCTAACGTAACAGGCATGAGATCTATGGTGAATGTATGACCAGCAAGCTCTATCTTGCAGTCTCTAAGAATATGCGTTACGTGAATCTGTGTACCGTCAGCTAACTCTACGGTGTATTTAGATTCTAAGGCTGAGGGAATATCACTTAAAAGACTACAGAACCTAATGGACACGAAACTTCTATCGGCTCCGGTATCAAATAATACAGTAGCAAAACGACCATTAACCGAAAATTTACCAGTTACTATTGTAGGATCGTTTAGAGCCTCACCTGAGCCAATGACGAAGGCTCTTCCTTTGGCTCCATTGTTGTTTCCACCATTGTTGTTGCCATTATTATTGTTGTTGTTATTGTTGTTGCCATTGTTATTGTTGCTGTTGTTTCCATTGTTGTTGTTGCCATTACCATTCCTTTTAAGTTGGGGACAGTTGCGGTTGTAATGGCCTTCTTTTTCGCACTCAAAACAACCTTTCAGAGTTTCTTGTGATTGTTGTGGCTTTTTCATCAGTTCACCCCGGCAGTCTTTGGCTGCGTGACCAATCTTCCCACAACGTTGGTACTTGAAGTTATCACACCGACCCACTTCGTGGTAGTTACACCGGTTGCACTTCGGCTGTCTTCCGCCATACCCACCGGGTCCTTGATTTGAGGGAGTCGCCTGGTTGAAGCTTCGATTGTTATCGAACTTCCGTTGCTGTTGCTGACTTTGCTGCTGTTGCTGAGGTTGAGATTGGCTGCTGGATGACGATCCCTTGTTGCTTGAACCATCCCACTTGCGTTTATGGTAGGGCACGCTTGCCACCGCGCCCCGCTTAGGTAATCGACCTTGCTAGACTGCTTGATCAGTCAGCTTGTGGGCTGTTCGGATAGCTTGTTGTATGGTAGTGGGGTTAGAGGCAGTTACCATACTTTGAATTTCGGGCACCAATCCCCGTATATAATGCTCAACCCTCTTGTGCATTTCATTCACCATCCCTGGGCATAAAGTAGCTAACTCATGAGTACGGGTCGTGTAGGCTTCAATTTCTGAGCCTTGCATTTTGAGTTGCCAGAACTCAATCTCCAGTTTCTGCACTTCATTTCAGGGGAAGTATTCTTCGGTCATAATCCCCTTAAACTCATCCCAAGGTAGTTCATTGGCCATGGCTTGACTCAGCATTTGCACCTGGGCATTCCACCAGGAAAGTGCTGCGCCTTCCAATGTCCCGGTGGCATACTTCACCTGATCAGCAGGCGGGCAGTTGCATTTTGCGAAGACAGACTCTGTCTTCTCAAACCACCTTACAAGCCCTACAGCTCCTTCCATCCCGCTATAGGTATGGGGTTTACAGTCCATGAAGGACTTGTAGGTACATGGTGGTGGTCCTGTTTTGACAATCCCAAACATTAGTCAGATATCCTAGGCAATTAACTAGAATAATTAGTTTAACCTCTTGTTATCATTTACCTGCTGGTTGTCCCGGTTGGGCAGCAGCACTGCCGCCTGAACATGTTCGTTAATTAATGCCGCCAATTCCGCAGGCGTCATGTTTATGGCTCCGGCACCACGGCCTCCGGCGCCACGTCCACGACCACGCCCACGTCCTCTTCCTCGTGCGTCCATATTTCACTTTACAATTCACAATTACAATAATGAGTAACATCCAACACATTATCTCATCAAGGTACAGTAAACAATAAGAAATAATGCATTCACCACAACCACAACATTTATAACAGAAATAATAACCAAAGATAAATAAATTGCAATTGAGTTACAAAATATTCCATCAATGTTAAAATTTAAGTTTGTCAGTTGGGTGGGAAACAACCCTTCCCACATAGGTTTCAAAGAAAAGAAACACTACATAGTCTAAGTCATTTAAAAGTAGAATCAGTCCAGTACGTCAGATCCGTCACTGTCCTCATCCATCTCTGCTGGTTCTTCTTCGGGGGCTTCCTCGGGTTCCTCTTCTGGGTCTTCCTCATCAGGATCCACCAAAGGTGCAGGGGCTTCAACAACCTGAAGTGCTGGTAGCTGTGCCTCTAAATCAGCAAACCTATCATCGATCACTATGTTATGGTGATCCTGTGCATCCATGGGCCCACTAAGTGCTACAACGTTGCCTGCCAGAGTATGATGTCCACCAATGGCCATCGAGAGTCGCACCTGAAGCATCTCTACCTGGAAACGCAACTGACGCATCTCAGATCGTAATGCAGAGTTCTCATCAGTGAGTCCTCTAATCCGCTGTCGCTCCGTGTCTAGAGTGGCTACCAAAGCTGCAAAGGCCTGCTCGAGAGGGATGCTCAAGGTAGGAAGAGTAGGCAATGCAAAGGCGGTTGATGACCTAGTCCTAGGTCGTGTAGGAGCTACTGGTGGTACGCGCTCTCTATAAGGCATACGGTTTATGTAGGTGGGGTAGAAATCCTAGTTCCGCGGAGGATCGACCTCAGGAGGTATGAAAGGCTGATCCCAGTCTATCTCGCCAGGAGGATAAGAATGTCGGGGCCAGTTAAATCCCCTATCAGGTACGGAAGACGTAGGAGGTGACTCAGATCGTGCAGGTCTCTTGCCTAAATTTCTAGACGATGATGCCATGCTGCAAAGTACGTGTTGCGTATGCCAATGAGTATACAGTAAGGAGAGTAAGCGATAAGTAACTAACAACTGTGCGGTTATAGTCTAGTGTGTGTATGCAACCTAGTTCCCTATAACCAATGGCTCTGATACCAATCTGTCACACCCTCAAAATCCACGTACGGAGTTTTACCGCAAGGCGTGTGAACAAGCCAGGATCACAGTCAATAGTTACTCAGAACGACACTATATGCCACATTTAAAATAAAACCAACCAAAGTTCAAACTTTAAAACCATGCGGAAGAGTTTTGTAAATAAGACAAACCCAAAATATAAAAATGCATATTGGCAAAACATGCGCCAACCCAAACATTTAAACACTCGTAAATAGACACCAACAAACATGTCTTTAAAATAGAGTCTTAGAATGCATGCTGGACCCGTGTGGTGCTCCTAATGGCAAGCAGAGTTAACAACCTGAGAATAGCATACTAAAATGTCAACATAATGGTTGGTGAGTTCAAGAGTTTGCGTTTATCATAAACAATAACATTTTCATAACATAAGAAGTGCATTGAAATAGATAGCTAGTCTATATTCACAAGTAATAACCATAGTGATTTCGCGATCGAAGCTGACTGTGTTGCGTTTGTTGACTCCCGTCACGACTTACCAGGTCGTGATGATATTCGTGTCTAGGACAATATTGCACCCGTTTGACCTCGAGTCGCACAGGTGGGGCTCGTCAGACCCAGTAGTACTACCCAAGATTTCCCGCTAGTTACCATTATTAACGATCCGAAAGTGTGAGGACTTTCAAGGTATTAAGCACTATGTTAAAACATACACAGCTTATAATAATAAAATAGCGTTTGAGTACAAGTATGCTACCTCCCCCAAGAAGAAGAAGGTTTATAAAAATAGAGGGGCATGAACTCACCTGGTGTGTAAAGATAATGACTAAAGAGAACTGGGGATAGGTGCAAAGACAACCCTTCAAAGGTTACCTAGAACACGAGAGTACATAAGTACGTGTACACAGAATCATATTGAAACCCTAAGTGCTTTACAAACCAAAGAACTCAAAGTTTTAGAAGACAAGACACATTTGACCCAGTTGACCCGTTTGACCCGTTGGTGACATTATAGGTGAAATTACATTCAAAAAAAGCATAACAGCCTATCACACATGATTAACATACAAACTGATTACATATAACACTTCATTAACCACATGTACTAATTAGATCATTATACAGCCAGATATCATACAAGTCATGCGAATCTCAAACTATTATCATGCTCATAATATCTATAACACAAATAATACACCATACAAGGATCAAATCACGCATCACATGCCATGTGAAGCCACTCACGACTTCACACCCTAAACCCTGCCAATCCTACTAAGTAGGGGCCTCAGATTCGCACGTGTGTATGATGATCATTAACATACCAATTTCCATAGCTCATATCATCCAAAATGTTCATTCTTAATCAACCATCAATCAACAAAAGTCCTAGCTTACCTATATGACTCATGCCATGATTTTTCCACAAACAGGCCAAAACAGGTAACAAACCAAATCAACATTCATATAACCTAAACAACACATTTAATCACCTTAGAAACCATCCATGAACACACTAGCATGGTCCTAATGTCTCAAACATGCTCAAATCATCCAATTCAAGGATTTGCACAATTAAAGTTTCCCTTTTGGGAAAGTACATCCCAAATTCATCAAACTCACACTACATTCATGAATTTACCATTTGCATACCAAATTAAGTCCATAGCAATATCTAGACATGATCAACAACATCTAATTGGCATGTTTCATCAACATTCAACATCAAAAGTTACTATTTTTAGCAAGGTAAGAACTACAATGTGCATTCTCGATTTCCCAATGTTCATATCAACAATCTAGCATCTATTTATCATTATAAACACATCCATAACACCAATTCATGATCAAATCATTGTTTCATGCAAAATAAAGTTACTATTCTTAGTAACCTATGAACAATCCATCAAAATCATAGCTTTCTTGCATAATCGACATTAACTAGCAACAATCTAACCTAACTAACATCATAGCACAATCAAACAATCAAGAATTGACCATCAATTACAGATTTCGAACTAGGGTTTCGGCCACAATGAAAAACCATGAAAAACTTGTAAAAATCTAACCTTTAAACGTGTAATGGAACAGATTTGATGTTTCTAACGTGTTGTAATGCTTGTAATCGATCAAAAACGAAGCTTTCTTGCTTGTTCTTGCTGAAATTCGAAGTGTGTGTGTGTGTTTGGGGGTGATCGCGGCCGAAGGGGATGTGGGGGATTAGGGTTTGGGTTTTGTTTTTATTTTTGTTAAGTTTTGGTTTTACGAAATTACACTTAACCTCCTTTGTTTATATCTTATAGAAACTAAGCTTTTAAACACTTGTTAAAAGGTTTTAATTTATTAATATAAACATTATTAACCAACAATAATAATCATATGCATTATTTTCACTAGTCACCAAAAATACACGAATTAAATATACAAGTTTCCACGTTACGCGATAAAATTCACAACTAGCATTTAAATCACGTAAACACATAAGCACAACTTGATAATCATGTAACCAGTTAAATTATAATTACTTTATCATTATTAATTATTATTAAATCACCAACGTTCAACGATAACTAGTGTGTGCTCCCGACACGTGTATGCAAGACTTAACGGAACTATCGGAGTTTGGTAACGGAAAATTACCGGATGTCACAACTAGAACCGAAATCAAAAAGTACAGAGGCACAAGTCTGGTTAACTAGGAATGTACCTCACACAACATCGGGGTCCACTCTAGCCTCCTCCTGAGTCATAGTGAATGCCCTGGCCTTCACCTTCTGCCCCTCCTTCTCAATTACCTTCCTTGCCCTGGAATTCTCAGCCCTCGGCTTCTTTCAATCCCTGCTCATATGGCCCCACACCATAGTTGTAACACTTTGCCATACGACAATCCCTTGCCATGTGGCCCTCCTTCCCACACTGAAGGCAGAGATTCGATGCCCACTTGCATTCCCCCGCATGCTCCTTCCCACATTTCCTGCATGCGTTCTCTCCCCCTGTTAACATCCTCCGGTCATCCACCCTCACCTTCTTACCACCATCCAAGAAACTACCACCGCTGTTTTGCTTCCCATTCCTGCTCTTATAACTGCCCCACTTCCTCTTCACATCCAACACCGTCGTCGTCTCCCGCTCATCATATAGTCTACCTGCCAAAGCGACCATCGACCTGAACGTACCTGGCCGGGTGGCGATCAGATGTCTGCGGATATCTGTCGGTAGACCCTGGATGTACCTCTTAATCTTTCGTGACACAGGGGTCACTTGATCTGGCACCAGCCTTGCCAACTCGTTGAACTTCGTTGTGTATTGTTGGTGCTTCATAGTGCCCGCCTCCAACTACAGGAACTCTCTCTTGACCTTATCGAGCTCCCTATGGGGACAAAACTCCTCGATCACCAACTTCTTCAGCTCACTCCACCTCATCCTCCTAGTTGCCCTACTACCCTCAGCCTGGACAATATTATCCCACCAGCACAAGGTCGAATCCACAAACGAGTCTATAGCAAACTTTACCTTCTGATCCTCTCGGCACTCACTAATATCAAGTACCGCCTCGATCTCTCTCACCCATCAATGAGCGGCTGCAGCACTCCTATTTACATCAAATGTAGGGGGCCTGCATCTTTGGAATGCCCTATAGTTGCACCCCTTTATAGTTTCCTGTGCCGCCTCCTCCTCCTCATCATCGCTGGAGACAACCATCTCAGTATCCGGTTGCTCTATTGCCCCTGAACCTACTTCTTCGCCCCCTCTCCTAGTAGCTTTCCTCCTCTCCTCCTTCTCCTTCTTTTCATCCTCCCTCACAGCACTAATAACCTCGATCACTACAGATGGCAGAATCGTCTACATAACCTGATGAACCTCCTCAACCACTGCCTCCTTCACTGAGGCCTGATAGGATCAAAATGGATCGATCTGTGATGATATTATGATTTAATTGAATCAAAACAAACACAAGTAATCAAATCAATGCAAACATATAAGAAAAATTCATAGTTTTTCATTCATAGAAAGCATAGAAATACAAGTGTAGAGAAAACAGTTACAATTCGTTCAACTGATTCTAATTTGCACTAGTCTAGTCTTTGTGCTTACCTACACAATACATAATCTATGCTATTTATGCTATCAAAGAAAACAAAAAGGAACATATATTTACAAATAAGTCCCTAAACTATGCACAACTATTAATAAAGACAATAAAGACTAAATGTTCATCTTCGAGAGGCTTTTACAATACCCCCCCTAAGATTGACATTGTCTTCAGTCTTCAAAATCTTTAATCTTTGGTCTTCGGTCTTCAAAATTCTTCAATCTTCATCTTCATTCTTCAATCTTCATTCTTCATACATCAAATAAATCTTCTGGTTCTTCTTATACTTTGAACATAGGCTTCTCCTTGTACAGCTCTTATTCTCTTAATGCTTTTGTAATTACTGACTTCAATTTTTCTGCCAGAATTGCTTGCTCAGGCTTTGATTCATTTGTCTTTATTTACATCTTTTCCATTCTTTCCAATGTCTCCTTGGATAAACCTACAATGTCAATGTTAGCGTAAAATTCCATTGGTTTTGGATAATCTTTTGAATGTATCTCTAGCACCCCTTTACTTGAAATTCTCATGAATTCAATAGAATTAATATCCTTCTTCACAATATTTGCATACGCTAAGGCTTTGCATAATGCAATCCTTTCCATTACAGCATTCATGACTTTAATGATCGTCAAGAAGTATTTTTTGTCATTTTCAGCAACTTCAGAAGACACCCGTTCAAACTTTTGAGTTGATAAGAAAGAAATGTAACTTGGATGAAGCAATTTTAGCTCAAATACTCCAAATAAAGAAATCATATCTTTATCCAAATCATCCAGATTTCTAACAACCTTCAACTCAAATGTAGCAACATTATAAAACCATCGTAGAATTGGTTTTGTCGTTTGAGAGCCATCAATCACTTTCAGACCAGGATTTGTTACTTTATCAAAGTATTTATCACTAAAAGCATCCAAAAATACATATTCTTCTACATCTTTTTCTCCATGTTTTCTTTTCCTTTTCAATGATTGAAAGTATTTTTTATCTTCCTGATCGCATCTAATTTTAAGAAATGAACTCATCCTTGATATTCCCCGGTTTAGCAATTGAACAAAATTTTCACCGCGACCAGCTTTTGTTGGGTTAATCAAAGGAAGTTTGTTCAACTCTTCTAAGTCTTGCACATGTAGTTCAATGATGCTTGAGTAAAAGTGATAAACATTACATATAGCATTTACTCTTTTGATCAAAAAGGCATCAAATACTTCATCATATTTCCAAGTTACTATTTTAACTTCTTTTGTTTTATCAGGAATAATCATTGCATTAAGCAGTTCTGAAATTGATTGTCCTTATTGTAAAACATTCCGCACCAAGTCTCCTGCTGTTCTAGCTTTATTCCACAATTGCTTTTGTTCAATCGATACTTGATAAGCTTCTTTTTCAGTCTCAGGAAACATCTTCATTAGCTCTTTCCTTCTCTCGTGTCCACTTCTTATCAACTCCATGTTTTTGATCTCTTGAGGCTTTAGAATTCTTGTTCTCTTTGTAATCTCAAGATACTGTGGGTTGTCCATATCAAGGATATCATTCTGTTTGTTTGTTTCTCGGTTTCTTGAAAACTTCTCACCAAGTTCCTTAACGATTCTGCTTAAAGTCTGTTTAATTTCTTCCTAGGATAGTTACATGATTGTAACCATATCCTTAAAGTAGTTACATTCATATCATCTGGACCAGGATGGTGTAACTCAAAAGTTGAAAGTTCTTCAACATTGATACCTTCTTGAAGCGGATTCCATTCTCCATGCTCCACTACTATCTCATCAGGATCAACAGGTGCAACAGACTCAGCGATTATACACTTTTCATACTCTTCATTTATTAGAAACAGTTAATGCATCCAAGAATACTCTGTTGTACTTCATTTTGATCAAGTAATTATACTTATCTTCAATATCAACAGGAATGTCATCAGTTATTTCCTGGATTGGAGAATGAGTAACTTCAATCATGTCTTCATCTTCCAATACTTCATCATACCATGCATCTTCAAACTCAAATTCTAAATCATCGTGTGCCTTAATCTTCTCTTGATCTATAGGTTTTTGACTTTCTTGAGTTTCAACTTCAGATGCAGTCTTTTGAACTTTTGATGATTCAGCTAAAACTGAAATGTCTACATCATCAATTTTTCTTTTTCCTTTATCTATCTCAGATATCTTCTCAACATCAATTAGGATAACTTCAGAAACTATCATAACTTTAGGGGATGGAGATTTTAGACTATTTTGCATTCTTTTGAATTCTTCTTCTAAAACCTCATTGTTTTCATTCAACTTTTTGAATTTTTCTTCCATTAGGTCTGATAGGATCAAAATGGATCAATCTGTGATGATATTGTTATACAATTCAATTAAAACAAACACAAGTAATCAATTCAACGCAAACAAATTAGAAAAATTCATAGTTTTTCATTGATAGTAAGCATAGAAAGTACAAGTGTAAGAAAACAGTTACAAGTCGTTCAAACTGATTTTAAGGTGCTATCTGCACAACATAATCTATGCTATTTATACTATCAAAGAAAACAAAAAGAAACATATGTTTACACAATAAGTCCCTAAACTATGACAAAAACTATACAAAGACTAAATGTTAATCTTCGAGAGGCTTTTAGAAGGTCATAATCTTTCATCACGACTTCAAAATTTTGCAAATTTGTTTCTTTATCTTTCTCCAACACAGCAATCACTTTATCTTTCTTTTGTAATTCCACCTTCAATTTCTCATTTTCTTCTCTTAACTTTTCAATGAGATTCACTTGGTTGGCATTTTCTTCTTTTAGTTCATCAATAATCAACTGAAAGTTTGTTTCTTCCACCACATGTGTATCCTTTTGATTCAAACTTACAGAATCATCATGTATCACATCTTCATTAACTTCAGTTTGTTCTTCTATTTCAATTGCTTATTCAATCATATTAACTATCTCCTCAATAGTTTGACTTTCTTCATTTCTATCTTCAACTTAATCAACTTCCTGAACGTCTTCAACTTGTTCAGTTTCATGAATATCTTCATTTAATTGTTCCATGTCATTGCCATCATCACCACCATCAGTATCATCATCATCATTAGAACTCGAACTATCATCATTGTCATCTTCATTTTCATCATCATCATCAAAACTTGAACTTTAATCATTGTCATCTTCATTTTGAGGAGCTTCTTCAATAAGATCATTTGGGTCAACTGGCTCATCTACAATATGATAAAAATGTTCTTCATTAATATTCACATCATCTTGAGCCACAACCCTCATATAGTCAAACATTGGTACATTAGGAGCACCAGTAATCATTGATAGTCTTTTGTATGAAGTTTCTGTCATATGCTCAAGAATCAATCTTTCACCACCAACTCTATAAGCATGATAATCAGGATTAGCTTCATTTATGATCATCTGCAGGAATATGGGATACATCAGATACTTATTTCTGATTCCTTTCTCAAGTTAAAGATAAATCCATTCATAATCCAACGAGCCATATTGAATCTTCTGTTTATTGTAAGAGTCATAATGGGTGAGGCTATATCAACTGGAAAGGAGTTCCAACCTACACTTCGTTTTGACATGCCATGCTGGAATATATAGCATAGTAGTTTCCAGTGATTATACACTCGGGCTCTGAAAAAATGTTTCTTAGGAAAATTATTTGGATGACCCATAGCAATAAAGGTTTCTCTACATTCATTAAATGAGAGTTCAGCTAAGTCTTCAGGGTCATTGTTTCCAAGCCTTAATGCTTCTCTAATAGATTCTTCTGACACTTCAATCATTCTTTCATTGGTTATGAATCCTCTCAAAACTATTCTCCCTTCTTCATTGATTTCAACAGTTGTAGTAGTCCAAAACTTCTTGATCAGTCTAGAATAAATGACTGGTTGGTAATACATAGCATAAACATACTTCGTCCTTAACAAAAATCAGATCATTTCTTCATAGCCTGTAGCATCTCGAGCATCTTCATTAAGAAATGCTGCTACATTGTGTTTAGGCTCAAACATTAATTCAGCCATCTAAAAGGATAAGACAAAAAGAATTAGACACTTAAGAATTTTCAATAGTGAATCAAATTGATATTTATAGAAATTTAAATGAATTACTATGTTTTAATTCTATTATCCTAACTTGCACTTTGAAAAAATTCTAAGTGTTCAAGTATTCTGTCAAAAAAACAAAATACATTCAAGTTAGAGTGTAAATGATTTCAAACATATCAATTTATTAATTTTCTCAAAAATAGATTAAAGAATAAATTTGCGTTTAATTTTTTCATTTTTATTAAAAATTCATGAATGTGATTGTTCATATTCAAGAACTTCGACTGATGAACATGAACACCATCATCAAGAACAAATTTAATAAAAATCAGATTTGATTATCACAATATGTTCGAAATCAAGTGTATATCATCAATCAATGTTCAGTTTCAGTTAAACATTTTCATTAAAGTCACAGATTTCAAAATTTCAGATGAACTAGGGTTCATATGCCCGTATAGTTATGAAACGCCCAATTAAATTCAAACTATAAACTTGAAATTGTATGAATTAGTTCACAAACTTACGTTTAGAATCTGAAAAACAAACTATCAATCGCAAGTATTAAACAAATAACACTAAAAAAGATGAACTGTGAATCAAGGGTGTTCGATAGTCGAGTGCAAGATCAGGGGATTTGAGAGTGAGTGAGAGACCTAAAATCACAAGTGCTGTATTTATACTAAGTGTAAATTTTTAGGCTGCTTGAACACTGTTTGTGCGCATGAGACTCAATTTTACACAAAGAATTTAGGCGCATGAGCACTGTTTGTACGCATGGGTTGATTTTTACACCAAGTATTTAGGCGCATGAGCACTATTTGTGCGTATGAGGTTTAGACGCATGGGCACTGTTCAGACACATAAGCACTGTTTAGGCGCTTTTGCACTGTTCAGGCGCATGGGACTAACTGAAACGCCCAACACTTTGTAATTTTTCACTTGAAACGCCCAACTGTTGAAGGCCTTGTATTGTGTAGGCGCACGAGTATGGATGAAACGCCCAACACTTAACCACAAATTTCAGACATATGACAACTGTTTAGGCACATGAAATTGTTTGAAACGCCCAACACTTGCACTTTGAAAATATTCTAAGTGTTCAAGTATTCTGTCAAAAAAATAAAATACATTCAAGTTAGAGTGTAAATGATTTCAAACATATCAATTCATTAATTTTTCTTAAAAACAGATTAAAGAATGAATTTGTGATTAATTTTTTCATTTTTATTAAAAATTCATGAATGTGAATGTTCATATTCAAGAACTTCGACTGATGAACATGAACACCATCATCAAGAACAAATTTAATAAAAATCAGATTTGATTATCACAATATGTTTGAAATCAAGTGTATATATCAATCAATGTTCAATTTCAGTTAAACATTTTCATTAAAGTCGCAGATTTCAAAATTTCAGACGAACTAGGGTTCATACGCCCGTATAGTTATGAAACGCCCAATTAAATTCAAACTATAAACTGAAATTGTATGAATTAGTTCACAAACTTACGTTTAGAATCTGAAAAACAAACTATCAATCGCAAGTATTAAACAAATAACACTCAAAAAGATGAACTGGTGAATCAAGGGTGTTCGATAGTAGGATGCAAGATCAGGGGATTTGAGGGTGAGTGAGAGACCTGAAATCACAAGTACTGTATTTATACTAAGTGTAAATTTTTAGGCTGCTTGAGCGCTGTTTGTGCACATGAGACTCAATTTTACACAAAGAATTTAGGCGCATGAGCACAGTTTGTGCGCATGGGTTGATTTTTACACCAAGTATTTAGGCGCATGAGCACTATTTGTGCGCATGAGGTTTAGACACATGGGCACTATTCAGACGCATAAGCATTGTTTAGGCATTTTTGCACTGTTCAGGCGCATGGGACTAACTAAAACGCCTAACACTTTGTAATTTTTCACTTGAAACACCCAACTCTTGAAGGCCTTGTATTGTGTAGGCATGAGTATGGATGAAACACCCAACACTTAACCACAAATTTTAGACATATGACAACTGTTTAGGCACATGAAATTGTCTGAAACGCCCAACACTTGCACTTTGAAAATATTCTAAGTGTTCTAGTATTCTATCAAAAAAACAAAATACATTCAAGTTAGAGTGTAAATGATTTCAAACATATCAATTCATTAATTTTTCTTAACAACAGATTAAAGAATGAATTTGTGATTAATTTTTTCATTTTTATTAAAAATTCATGAATGTGAATGTTCATATTAAAGAACTTCGACTGATGAACATGAACACCATCATCAAGAACAAATTTAATAAAAATCAGATTTGATTATCACAATATGTTCGAAATCAAGTGTATATCATCAATCAATGTTCAATTTCAGTTAACATTTTCATTAAAGTCACAGATTTCAAAATTTCACACGAACTAGGGTTCATACGCCCGTATAGTTATGAAACACCCAATCAAATTCAAACTATAAACTTGAAATTGTATGAATTTGTTCATAAACTTACGTTTAGAATCTGAAAAACAAACTATCAATCCCAAGTATTAAACAAATAACACTCAAAAAGATGAACTGGTGAATCAAGGGAGTTCGATAGTCGGGTGCAAGATCAGGGGATTTGAGAGTGAGTGAGAGACCTGAAATCACAAGTGCTGTATTTATACTAAGTGTAAATTTTTAGGCTGCTTGAGCATTGTTTGTGCGCATGAGTCTCAATTTTACACAAAGAATTTAGGCGCATGAGCACTGTTTGTGCGCATGGGTTGATTTTTACACCAAGAATTTAGGCGCATGATCACTATTTGTGCGCATGAGGTTTAGACGCATGGGCACTGTTCAGACGCATAAACACTGTTTAGGCGCTTTTGCACTGTTCAGGCGCATGGGACTAACTGAAACGCCCAACACTTTGTAATTTTTCACTTGAAACGCCCAACTCTTGAAGGCCTTGTATTGTGTAGGCGCATGAGTATTGATGAAACGCCCAACACTTAACCACAAATTTCAGACATATGACAACTGTTTAGGCACATGAAATTGTCTGAAACGCCCAACACTCGCACTTTGAAAATATTCTAAGTGTTCAAGTATTCTGTCAAAAAAACAAAATACATTCAAGTTAGAGTGTAAATGATTTCAAACATATCAATTCATTAAATTTTCTCAAAAACAGACTAAAGAATGAATTTGTGATTAATTTTTTCATTTTTATTAAAAATTTATGAATGTGAATGTTCATATTCAAGAACTTCGACTGATGAACATGAACACCATCATCAAGAACAAATTTAATAAAAATTAGATTTGATTATCACAATATGTTCGAAATCAAGTGTATATCATCAATCAATTTTCAATTTCAGTTAAACATTTTCATTAAAGTTACAGATTTCAAAATTTCTGACGAACTAGGGTTCATACGCCCGTATAGTTATGAAACGCCCAATTAAATTCAAACTATAAACTGAAATTGTATGAATTAGTTCACAAACTTACGTTTAGAATGTGAAAAACAAACTATCAATCGCAAGTATTAAACAAATAACACTCAAAAAGATGAACTGGTGAATCAAGGGTGTTCGATAGTCGGGTGCAAGATCAGGGGATTTGAGAGTGAGTGAGAGACCTGAAATCACAAGTGCTGTATTTATACTAAGTGTAAATTTTTAGGCTGCTTGAGCACTGTTTGTGCGCAAGAGACTCAATTTTACACAAAGAATTTAGGCGCATGAGCACAGTTTGTGCGCATGGGTTGATTTTTACACCAAGTATTTAAGAGCATGATCACTATTTGTGCGCATGAGGTTTAGACGCATGGGCACTGTTCAGACGCATAAGCACTGTTTAGGCGCTTTTGCCCTGTTCAGGCGCATGGGACTAACTGAAACGCCCAACACTTTGTAATTTTTCACTTGAAACGCCCAACTCTTGAAGGCCTTGTATTGTGTAGGCGCATGAGTATGGATGAAACGCCCAACACTTAACCACAAATTTTAGACATATGACAACTGTTTAGGCACATGAAATTGTCTGAAATGCCCAACACTTGCACTTTGAAAATATTCTAAGTGTTCAAGTATTCTATCAAAAAAACAAAATACATTCAAGTTAGAGTGTAAATGATTTCAAACATATCAATTCATTAAATTTTCTCAAAAACATATTAAAGAATGAATTTGTGATTAATTTTTTCATTTTTATTAAAAATTCATGAATGTGAATGTTCATATTCAAGAACTTCGACTGATGAATATGAACACCATCATCAAGAACAAATTTAATAAAAATCAGATTTGATTATCACAATATGTTCGAAATCAAGTGTATATCATCAATCAATGTTCAGTTTCAGTTAAACATTTTCATTAAAGTCACAGATTTCAAAATTTCAGATGAACTAGGGTTCATATGCCCGTATAGTTATGAAACGCCCAATTAAATTCAAACTATAAACTTGAAATTGTATGAATTAGTTCACAAACTTACGTTTAGAATCTGAAAAACAAACTATCAATCGCAAGTATTAAACAAATAACACTCAAAAAGATGAACTGTGAATCAAGGGTGTTCGATAGTCAGGTGCAAGATCAGGGGATTTGAGAGTGAGTGAGAGACCTGAAATCACAAGTGCTGTATTTATACTAAGTGTAAATTTTTAGGCTGCTTGAACACTGTTTGTGCGCATGAGACTCAATTTTACACAAAGAATTTAGGCGCATGAGCACTGTTTGTACGCATGGGTTGATTTTTACACCAAGTATTTAGGCGCATGAGCACTATTTGTGCGTATGAGGTTTAGACGCATGGGCACTGTTCAGACACATAAGCACTGTTTAGGCGCTTTTGCACTGTTCAGGCGCATGGGACTAACTGAAACGCCCAACACTTTGTAATTTTTCACTTGAAACGCCCAACTGTTGAAGGCCTTGTATTGTGTAGGCGCATGAGTATGGATGAAACGCCCAACACTTAACCACAAATTTCAGACATATGACAACTGTTTAGGCACATGAAATTGTTTGAAACGCCCAACACTTGCACTTTGAAAATATTCTAAGTGTTCAAGTATTCTGTCAAAAAAACAAAATACATTCAAGTTAGAGTGTAAATGATTTCAAACATATCAATTCATTAATTTTTCTTAAAAACAGATTAAAGAATGAATTTGTGATTAATTTTTTCATTTTTATTAAAAATTCATGAATGTGAATGTTCATATTCAAGAACTTCGACTGATGAACATGAACACCATCATCAAGAACAAATTTAATAAAAATCAGATTTGATTATCACAATATGTTTGAAATCAAGTGTATATATCAATCAATATTCAATTTTAGTTAAACATTTTCATTAAAGTAACAGATTTCAAAATTTCAGACGAACTAGGGTTCATACGCCCGTATAGTTATGAAACGCCCAATTAAATTCAAAGTATAAACTTGAAATTGTATGAATTAGTTCACAAACTTACGTTTAGAATGTGAAAAACAAACTATCAATCGCAAGTATTAAACAAATAACACTCAAAAAGATGAACTGTTGAATCAAGGGTGTTCGATAGTCGGGTGCAAGATCAGGGGATTTGAGAGTGAGTGAGAGGCCTGAAATCACAAGTGCTGTATTTATACTAAGTGTAAATTTTTAGGCTGCTTGAGCACTGTTTGTGCCCATGAGACTCAATTTTACACAAAGAATTTAGGCGCATGAGCACTGTTTGTGCGCATGGGTTGATTTTTACACCAAGTATTTAGGCGCATGATCACTATTTGTGCGCATGAGGTTTAGACGCATGGGCACTGTTCAGACGCATAAACACTGTTTAGGCGCTTTTGCACTGTTCAGGCGCATGGGACTAACTGAAACGCCCAACACTTTGTAATTTTTCACTTGAAACGCCCAACTCTTGAAGGCCTTGTATTGTGTAGGTGCATGAGTATGGATGAAACGCCCAACACTTAACCACAATTTTCAGACATATGACAACTGTTTAGGCACATGAAATTGTCTGAAACGCCCAACACTCGCACTTTGAAAATATTCTAAGTGTTCAAGTATTCTGTCAAAAAAACAAAATACATTCAAGTTAGAGTGTAAATGATTTCAAACATATCAATTCATTAAATTTTCTCAAAAACAGATTAAAGAATGAATTTGTGAATAATTTTTTCATTTTTATTAAAAATTTATGAATGTGAATGTTCATATTCAAGAACTTCGACTGATGAACATGAACACCATCATCAAGAGCAAATTTAATAAAAATCAGATTTGATTATCACAATATGTTCGAAATCAAGTGTATATCATCAATCAATGTTCAATTTCAGTTAAACATTTTCATTAAAGTCATAGCTTTCAAAATTTCAGACGAACTAGGGTTCATACGCCCGTATAGTTATGAAACGCCCAATTAAATTCAATCTATAAACTGAAATTGTATGAATTAGTTCACAAACTTACGTTTAGAATCTGAAAAACAAACTATCAATCGCAAGTATTAAACAAATAACACTCAAAAAGATGAACTGGTGAATCAAGGGTGTTCGATAGTCGGGTGCAAGATCAGGGGATTTGAGAGTGAGTGAGAGACCTGAAATCACAAGTGCTGTATTTATACTAAGTGTAAATTTTTAGGCTGCTTGAGCACTGTTTGTGCGCAAGAGACTCAATTTTACACAAAGAATTTAGGCGCATGAGCACTGTTTGTGCGCATGGGTTGATTTTTACACCAAGTATTTAGGCGCATGAGCACTATTTGTGCGCATGAGGTTTAGACGCATGGGCACTGTTCAGACACATAAGCACTGTTTAGGCGCTTTTGCACTGTTCAGGCGCATGGGACTAACTGAAACGCCCAACACTTTGTAATTTTTCACTTGAAACGCCCAACTCTTGAAGGCCTTGTATTGTGTAGGCGCATGAGTATGGATGAAACGCCCAACACTTAACCACAAATTTCAGACATATGACAACTGTTTAGGCACATGAAATTGTTTGAAACGCCCAACACTTGCACTTTGAAAATATTCTAAGTGTTCAAGTATTCTGTCAAAAAAACAAAATACATTCAAGTTAGAGTGTAAATGATTTCAAACATATCAATTCATTAATTTTCTTAAAAACAGATTAAAGAATGAATTTGTGATTAATTTTTTCATTTTTATTAAAAATTCATGAATGTGAATGTTCATATTCAAGAACTTCGACTGATGAACATGAACACCATCATCAAGAACAAATTTAATAAAAATCAGATTTGATTATCACAATATGTTTGAAATCAAGTGTATATATCAATCAATGTTCAATTTCAGTTAAACATTTTCATTAAAGTCACAGATTTCAAAATTTCAGACGAACTAGGGTTCATACGCCCGTATAGTTATGAAACGCCCAATTAAATTCAAACTATAAACTTGAAATTGTATGAATTAGTTCACAAACTTACGTTTAGAATCTGAAAAACAAACTATCAATCGCAAGTATTAAACAAATAACACTCAAAAAGATGAACTGTGAATCAAGGGTGTTCGATAGTCGGGTGCAAGATCAGGGGATTTGAGAGTGAGTGAGAGACCTGAAATCACAAGTGCTGTATTTATACTAAGTGTAAATTTTTAGGCTGCTTGAGCACTGTTTGTGCGCATGAGACTCAATTTTACACAAAGAATTTAGGCGCATGAGCACTGTTTGTGCGCATGGGTTGATTTTTACACCAAGTATTTAGGCGCATGATCACTATTTGTGCGCATGAGGTTTAGACGCATGGGCACTGTTCAGACGCATAACACTGTTTAGGCGCTTTTGCACTGTTCAGGCGCATGGGACTAACTGAAACGCCCAACACTTTGTAATTTTTCACTTGAAACGCCCAACTCTTGAAGGCCTTGTATTGTGTAGGCGCATGAGTATGGATGAAACGCCCAACACTTAACCACAAATTTCAGACATATGACAACTGTTTAGGCACATGAAATTGTCTGAAACGCCCAACACTTGCACTTTGAAAATATTCTAAGTGTTCAAGTATTCTGTCAAAAAAACAAAATACATTCAAGTTAGAGTGTAAATGATTTCAAACATATCAATTCATTAAATTTTCTCAAAAACAGATTAAAGAATGAATTTGTGATTAATTTTTTCATTTTTATTAAAAATTATGAATGTGAATGTTCATATTCAAGAACTTCGACTGATGAACATGAACACCATCATCAAGAACAAATTTAATAAAAATCAGATTTGATTATCACAATATGTTCGAAATCAAGTGTATATCATCAATCAATGTTCAATTTCAGTTAAACATTTTCATTAAAGTCACAGATTTCAAAATTTCAGACGAACTAGGGTTCATACGCCCGTATAGTTATGAAACGCCCAATTAAATTCAAACTATAAACTGAAATTGTATGAATTAGTTCACAAACTTACGTTTAGAATCTGAAAAACAAACTATCAATCGCAAGTATTAAACAAATAACACTCAAAAAGATGAACTGGTGAATCAAGGGTGTTCGATAGTCGGGTGCAAGATCAGGGGATTTGAGAGTGAGTGAGAGACCTGAAATCACAAGTGCTGTATTTATACTAAGTGTAAATTTTTAGGCTGCTTGAGCACTGTTTGTGCGCATGAGACTCAATTTTACACAAAGAATTTAGGCGCATGAGCACTGTTTGTGCGCATGGGTTGATTTTTACACCAAGTATTTAGGCGCATGATCACTATTTGTGCGCATGAGGTTTAGACGCATGGGCACTGTTCAGACGCATAAGCACTGTTTAGGCGCTTTTGCACTGTTCAGGCGCATGGGACTAACTGAAACGCCCAACACTTTGTAATTTTTCACTTGAAACGCCCAACTCTTGAAGGCCTTGTATTGTGTAGGCGCATGAGTATGGATGAAACGCCCAACACTTAACCACAAATTTCAGACATATGACAACTGTTTAGGCACATGAAATTGTTTGAAACGCCCAACACTTGCACTTTGAAAATATTCTAAGTGTTCAAGTATTCTGTCAAAAAAACAAAATACATTCAAGTTAGAGTGTAAATGATTTCAAACATATCAATTCATTAATTTTCTAAAAACAGATTAAAGAATGAATTTGTGATTAATTTTTTCATTTTTATTAAAAATTCATGAATGTGAATGTTCATATTCAAGAACTTCGACTGATGAACATGAACACCATCATCAAGAACAAATTTAATAAAAATCAGATTTGATTATCACAATATGTTCGAAATCAAGTGTATATATCAATCAATGTTCAATTTCAGTTAAACATTTTCATTAAAGTCACAGATTTCAAAATTTCAGACGAACTAGGGTTCATACGCCCGTATAGTTATGAAACGCCCAATTAAATTCAAACTATAAACTTGAAATTGTATGAATTAGTTCACAAACTTACGTTTAGAATCTGAAAAACAAACTATCAATCGCAAGTATTAAACAAATAACACTCAAAAAGATGAACTGGTGAATCAAGGGTGTTCGATAGTCGGGTGCAAGATCAGGGGATTTGAGAGTGAGTGAGAGACCTGAAATCACAAGTGCTGTATTTATACTAAGTGTAAATTTTTAGGCTGCTTGAGCACTGTTTGTGCGCATGAGACTCAATTTTACACAAAGAATTTAGGCGCATGAGCACTGTTTGTGCGCATGGGTTGATTTTTACACCAAGTATTTAGGCGCATGATCACTATTTGTGCGCATGAGGTTTAGACGCATGGGCACTGTTCAGACGCATAAACACTGTTTAGGCGCTTTTGCACTGTTCAGGCGCATGGGACTAACTGAAACGCCCAACACTTTGTAATTTTTCACTTGAAACGCCCAACTCTTGAAGGCCTTGTATTGTGTAGGCGCATGAGTATGGATGAAACGCCCAACACTTAACCACAAATTTCAGACATATGACAACTGTTTAGGCACATGAAATTGTCTGAAACGCCCAACACTTGCACTTTGAAAATATTCTAAGTGTTCAAGTATTCTGTCAAAAAAACAAAATACATTCAAGTTAGAGTGTAAATGATTTCAAACATATCAATTCATTAAATTTTCTCAAAAACAGATTAAAGAATGAATTTGTGATTAATTTTTTCATTTTTATTAAAAATTATGAATGTGAATGTTCATATTCAAGAACTTCGACTGATGAACATGAACACCATCATCAAGAACAAATTTAATAAAAATCAGATTTGATTATCACAATATGTTCGAAATCAAGTGTATATCATCAATCAATGTTCAATTTCAGTTAAACATTTTCATTAAAGTCACAGATTTCAAAATTTCAGACGAACTAGGGTTCATACGCCCGTATAGTTATGAAACGCCCAATTAAATTCAAACTATAAACTGAAATTGTATGAATTAGTTCACAAACTTACGTTTAGAATCTGAAAAACAAACTATCAATCGCAAGTATTAAACAAATAACACTCAAAAAGATGAACTGGTGAATCAAGGGTGTTCGATAGTCGGGTGCAAGATCAGGGGATTTGAGAGTGAGTGAGAGACCTGAAATCACAAGTGCTGTATTTATACTAAGTGTAAATTTTTAGGCTGCTTGAGCACTGTTTGTGCGCATGAGACTCAATTTTACACAAAGAATTTAGGCGCATGAGCACTGTTTGTGCGCATGGGTTGATTTTTACACCAAGTATTTAGGCGCATGAGCACTATTTGTGCGCATGAGGTTTAGACGCATGGGCACTGTTCAGACACATAAGCACTGTTTAGGCGCTTTTGCACTGTTCAGGCGCATGGGACTAACTGAAACGCCCAACACTTTGTAATTTTTCACTTGAAACGCCCAACTCTTGAAGGCCTTGTATTGTGTAGGCGCATGAGTATGGATGAAACGCCCAACACTTAACCACAAATTTCAGACATATGACAACTGTTTAGGCACATGAAATTGTTTGAAACGCCCAACACTTGCACTTTGAAAATATTCTAAGTGTTCAAGTATTCTGTCAAAAAAACAAAATACATTCAAGTTAGAGTGTAAATGATTTCAAACATATCAATTCATTAATTTTCTTAAAAACAGATTAAAGAATGAATTTGTGATTAATTTTTTCATTTTTATTAAAAATTCATGAATGTGAATGTTCATATTCAAGAACTTCGACTGATGAACATGAACACCATCATCAAGAACAAATTTAATAAAAATCAGATTTGATTATCACAATATGTTTGAAATCAAGTGTATATATCAATCAATATTCAATTTCAGTTAAACATTTTCATTAAAGTCACAGATTTCAAAATTTCAGACGAACTAGGGTTCATACGCCCGTATAGTTATGAAACGCCCAATTAAATTCAAACTATAAACTTGAAATTGTATGAATTAGTTCACAAACTTACGTTTAGAATGTGAAAAACAAACTATCAATCGCAAGTATTAAACAAATAACACTCAAAAAGATGAACTGGTGAATCAAGGGTGTTCGATAGTCGGGTGCAAGATCAGGGGATTTGAGAGTGAGTGAGAGACCTGAAATCACAAGTGCTGTATTTATACTAAGTGTAAATTTTTAGGCTGCTTGAGCACTGTTTGTGCGCATGAGACTCAATTTTACACAAAGAATTTAGGCGCATGAGCACTGTTTGTGCGCATGGGTTGATTTTTACACCAAGTATTTAGGCGCATGATCACTATTTGTGCGCATGAGGTTTAGACGCATGGGCACTGTTCAGACGCATAAACACTGTTTAGGCGCTTTTGCACTGTTCAGGCGCATGGGACTAACTGAAACGCCCAACACTTTGTAATTTTTCACTTGAAACGCCCAACTCTTGAAGGCCTTGTATTGTGTAGGTGCATGAGTATGGATGAAACGCCCAACACTTAACCACAAATTTCAGACATATGACAACTGTTTAGGCACATGAAATTGTCTGAAACGCCCAACACTCGCACTTTGAAAATATTCTAAGTGTTCAAGTATTCTGTCAAAAAAACAAAATACATTCAAGTTAGAGTGTAAATGATTTCAAACATATCAATTCATTAAATTTTCTCAAAAACAGATTAAAGAATGAATTTGTGATTAATTTTTTCATTTTTATTAAAAATTTATGAATGTGAATGTTCATATTCAAGAACTTCGACTGATGAACATGAACACCATCATCAAGAGCAAATTTAATAAAAATCAGATTTGATTATCACAATATGTTCGAAATCAAGTGTATATCATCAATCAATGTTCAATTTCAGTTAAACATTTTCATTAAAGTCACAGCTTTCAAAATTTCAGACGAACTAGGGTTCATACGCCCGTATAGTTATGAAACGCCCAATTAAATTCAAACTATAAACTGAAATTGTATGAATTAGTTCACAAACTTACGTTTAGAATCTGAAAAACAAACTATCAATCGCAAGTATTAAACGAATAACACTCAAAAAGATGAACTGGTGAATCAAGGGTGTTCGATAGTCGGGTGCAAGATCAGGGGATTTGAGAGTGAGTGAGAGACCTGAAATCACAAGTGCTGTATTTATACTAAGTGTAAATTTTTAGGCTGCTTGAGCACTGTTTGTGCGCATGAGACTCAATTTTACACAAAGAATTTAGGCGCATGAGCACTGTTTGTGCGCATGGGTTGATTTTTACACCAAGTATTTAGGCGCATGAGCACTATTTGTGCGCATGAGGTTTAGACGCATGGGCACTGTTCAGACGCATAAGCACTGTTTAGGCGCTTTTGCACTGTTCAGGCGCATGGGACTAACTGAAACGCCCAACACTTTGTAATTTTTCACTTGAAACGCCCAACTCTTGAAGGCCTTGTATTGTGTAGGCGCATGAGTATGGATGAAACGCCCAACACTTAACCACAAATTTCAGACATATGACAACTGTTTAGGCACATGAAATTGTTTGAAACGCCCAACACTTGCACTTTGAAAATATTCTAAGTGTTCAAGTATTCTGTCAAAAAAACAAAATACATTCAAGTTAGAGTGTAAATGATTTCAAACATATCAATTCATTAATTTTTCTTAAAAACAGATTAAAGAATGAATTTGTGATTAATTTTTTCATTTTTATTAAAAATTCATGAATGTGAATGTTTATATTCAAGAACTTCGACTGATGAACATGAACACCATCATCAAGAACAAATTTAATAAAAATCAGATTTGATTATCACAATATGTTCGAAATCAAGTGTATATATCAATCAATGTTCAATTTCAGTTAAACATTTTCATTAAAGTCACAGATTTCAAAATTTCAGACGAACTAGGGTTCATACGCCCGTATAGTTATGAAACGCCCAATTAAATTCAAACTATAAACTTGAAATTGTATGAATTAGTTCACAAACTTACGTTTAGAATATGAAAAACAAACTATCAATCGCAAATATTAAACAAATAACACTCAAAAAGATGAACTGGTGAATCAAGGGTGTTCGATAGTCGGGTGCAAGATCAGGGGATTTGAGAGTGAGTGAGAGACCTGAAATCACAAGTGCTGTATTTATACTAAGTGTAAATTTTTAGGCTGCTTGAGCACTGTTTGTGCGCATGAGACTCAATTTTACACAAAGAATTTAGGCGCATGAGCACTGTTTGTGCGCATGGGTTGATTTTTACACCAAGTATTTAGGCGCATGATCACTATTTGTGCGCATGAGGTTTAGACGCATGGGCACTGTTCAGACGCATAAACACTGTTTAGGCGCTTTTGCACTGTTCAGGCGCATGGGACTAACTGAAACGCCCAACACTTTGTAATTTTTCACTTGAAACGCCCAACTCTTGAAGGCCTTGTATTGTGTAGGCGCATGAGTATGGATGAAACGCCCAACACTTAACCACAAATTTCAGACATATGACAACTGTTTAGGCACATGAAATTGTCTGAAACGCCCAACACTTGCACTTTGAAAATATTCTAAGTGTTCAAGTATTCTGTCAAAAAAACAAAATACATTCAAGTTAGAGTGTAAATGATTTCAAACATATCAATTCATTAAATTTTCTCAAAAACAGATTAAAGAATGAATTTGTGATTAATTTTTTCATTTTTATTAAAAATTATGAATGTGAATGTTCATATTCAAGAACTTCGACTGATGAACATGAACACCATCATCAAGAACAAATTTAATAAAAATCAGATTTGATTATCACAATATGTTCGAAATCAAGTGTATATCATCAATCAATGTTCAATTTCAGTTAAACATTTTCATTAAAGTCACAGATTTCAAAATTTCAGACGAACTAGGGTTCATACGCCCGTATAGTTATGAAACGCCCAATTAAATTCAAACTATAAACTGAAATTGTATGAATTAGTTCACAAACTTACGTTTAGAATCTGAAAAACAAACTATCAATCGCAAGTATTAAACAAATAACACTCAAAAAGATGAACTGGTGAATCAAGGGTGTTCGATAGTCGGGTGCAAGATCAGGGGATTTGAGAGTGAGTGAGAGACCTGAAATCACAAGTGCTGTATTTATACTAAGTGTAAATTTTTAGGCTGCTTGAGCACTGTTTGTGCGCATGAGACTCAATTTTACACAAAGAATTTAGGCGCATGAGCACTGTTTGTGCGCATGGGTTGATTTTTACACCAAGTATTTAGGCGCATGAGCACTATTTGTGCGCATGAGGTTTAGACGCATGGGCACTGTTCAGACGCATAAGCACTGTTTAGGCGCTTTTGCACTGTTCAGGCGCATGGGACTAACTGAAACGCCCAACACTTTGTAATTTTTCACTTGAAACGCCCAACTCTTGAAGGCCTTGTATTGTGTAGGCGCATGAGTATGGATGAAACGCCCAACACTTAACCACAAATTTCAGACATATGACAACTGTTTAGGCACATGAAATTGTCTGAAACGCCCAACACTTGCACTTTGAAAATATTCTAAGTGTTCAAGTATTCTGTCAAAAAAACAAAATACATTCAAGTTAGAGTGTAAATGATTTCAAACATATCAATTCATTAATTTTCTTAAAAACAGATTAAAGAATGAATTTGTGATTAATTTTTTCATTTTTATTAAAAATTCATGAATGTGAATGTTCATATTCAAGAACTTCGACTGATGAACATGAACACCATCATCAAGAACAAATTTAATAAAAATCAGATTTGATTATCACAATATGTTCGAAATCAAGTGTATATCATCAATCAATGTTCAATTTCAGTTAAACATTTTCATTAAAGTCACAGATTTCAAAATTTCAGACGAACTAGGGTTCATACGCCCGTATAGTTATGAAACACCCAATTAAATTCAAACTATAAACTTGAAATTGTATGAATTGTTCACAAACTTACGTTTAGAATCTGAAAAACAAACTATCAATCGCAAGTATTAAACAAATAACACTCAAAAAGATGAACTGGTGAATCAAGGGTGTTCGATAGTCGGGTGCAAGATCAGGGGATTTGAGAGTGAGTGAGAGACCTGAAATCACAAGTGCTGTATTTATACTAAGTGTAAATTTTTAGGCTGCTTGAGCACTGTTTGTGCGCATGAGACTCAATTTACACAAAGAATTTAGGCGCATGAGCACTGTTTGTGCGCATGGGTTGATTTTTACACCAAGTATTTAGGCGCATGATCACTATTTGTGCGCATGAGGTTTAGACGCATGGGCACTGTTCAGACGCATAAACACTGTTTAGGCGCTTTTGCACTGTTCAGGCGCATGGGACTAACTGAAACGCCCAACACTTTGTAATTTTTCACTTGAAACGCCCAACTCTTGAAGGCCTTGTATTGTGTAGGCGCATGAGTATGGATGAAACGCCCAACACTTAACCACAAATTTCAGACATATGACAACTGTTTAGGCACATGAAATTGTCTGAAACGCCCAACACTTGCACTTTGAAAATATTCTAAGTGTTCAAGTATTCTGTCAAAAAAACAAAATACATTCAAGTTAGAGTGTAAATGATTTCAAACATATCAATTCATTAAATTTTCTCAAAAACAGATTAAAGAATGAATTTGTGATTAATTTTTTCATTTTTATTAAAAATTATGAATGTGAATGTTCATATTCAAGAACTTCGACTGATGAACATGAACACCATCATCAAGAACAAATTTAATAAAAATCAGATTTGATTATCACAATATGTTCGAAATCAAGTGTATATCATCAATCAATGTTCAATTTCAGTTAAACATTTTCATTAAAGTCACAGATTTCAAAATTTCAGACGAACTAGGGTTCATACGCCCGTATAGTTATGAAACGCCCAATTAAATTCAAACTATAAACTTGAAATTGTATGAATTGTTCACAAACTTACGTTTAGAATCTGAAAAACAAACTATCAATCGCAAGTATTAAACAAATAACACTCAAAAAGATGAACTGGTGAATCAAGGGTGTTCGATAGTCGGGTGCAAGATCAGGGGATTTGAGAGTGAGTGAGAGACCTGAAATCACAAGTGCTGTATTTATACTAAGTGTAAATTTTTAGGCTGCTTGAGCACTGTTTGTGCGCATGAGACTCAATTTACACAAAGAATTTAGGCGCATGAGCACTGTTTGTGCGCATGGGTTGATTTTTACACCAAGTATTTAGGCGCATGATCACTATTTGTGCGCATGAGGTTTAGACGCATGGGCACTGTTCAGACGCATAAACACTGTTTAGGCGCTTTTGCACTGTTCAGGCGCATGGGACTAACTGAAACGCCCAACACTTTGTAATTTTTCACTTGAAACGCCCAACTCTTGAAGGCCTTGTATTGTGTAGGCGCATGAGTATGGATGAAACGCCCAACACTTAACCACAAATTTCAGACATATGACAACTGTTTAGGCACATGAAATTGTCTGAAACGCCCAACACTTGCACTTTGAAAATATTCTAAGTGTTCAAGTATTCTGTCAAAAAAACAAAATACATTCAAGTTAGAGTGTAAATGATTTCAAACATATCAATTCATTAAATTTTCTCAAAAACAGATTAAAGAATGAATTTGTGATTAATTTTTTCATTTTTATTAAAAATTCATGAATGTGAATGTTCATATTCAAGAACTTCGACTGATGAACATGAACACCATCATCAAGAACAAATTTAATAAAAATCAGATTTGATTATCACAATATGTTCGAAATCAAGTGTATATCATCAATCAATGTTCAATTTCAGTTAAACATTTTCATTAAAGTCACAGATTTCAAAATTTCAGACGAACTAGGGTTCATACGCCCGTATAGTTATGAAACGCCCAATTAAATTCAAACTATAAACTGAAATTGTATGAATTAGTTCACAAACTTACGTTTAGAATCTGAAAAACAAACTATCAATCGCAAGTATTAAACAAATAACACTCAAAAAGATGAACTGGTGAATCAAGGGTGTTCGATAGTCGGGTGCAAGATCAGGGGATTTGAGAGTGAGTGAGAGACCTGAAATCACAAGTGCTGTATTTATACTAAGTGTAAATTTTTAGGCTGCTTGAGCACTGTTTGTGCGCATGAGACTCAATTTTACACAAAGAATTTAGGCGCATGAGCACTGTTTGTGCGCATGGGTTGATTTTTACACCAAGTATTTAGGCGCATGATCACTATTTGTGCGCATGAGGTTTAGACGCATGGGCACTGTTCAGACGCATAAGCACTGTTTAGGCGCTTTTGCACTGTTCAGGCGCATGGGACTAACTGAAACGCCCAACACTTTGTAATTTTTCACTTGAAACGCCCAACTCTTGAAGGCCTTGTATTGTGTAGGCGCATGAGTATGGATGAAACGCCCAACACTTAACCACAAATTTCAGACATATGACAACTGTTTAGGCACATGAAATTGTTTGAAACGCCCAACACTTGCACTTTGAAAATATTCTAAGTGTTCAAGTATTCTGTCAAAAAACAAAATACATTCAAGTTAGAGTGTAAATGATTTCAAACATATCAATTCATTAATTTTCTTAAAAACAGATTAAAGAATGAATTTGTGATTAATTTTTTCATTTTTATTAAAAATTCATGAATGTGAATGTTCATATTCAAGAACTTCGACTGATGAACATGAACACCATCATCAAGAACAAATTTAATAAAAATCAGATTTGATTATCACAATATGTTCGAAATCAAGTGTATATATCAATCAATGTTCAATTTCAGTTAAACATTTTCATTAAAGTCACAGATTTCAAAATTTCAGACGAACTAGGGTTCATACGCCCGTATAGTTATGAAACGCCCAATTAAATTCAAACTATAAACTTGAAATTGTATGAATTAGTTCACAAACTTACGTTTAGAATCTGAAAAACAAACTATCAATCGCAAGTATTAAACAAATAACACTCAAAAAGATGAACTGGTGAATCAAGGGTGTTCGATAGTCGGGTGCAAGATCAGGGGATTTGAGAGTGAGTGAGAGACCTGAAATCACAAGTGCTGTATTTATACTAAGTGTAAATTTTTAGGCTGCTTGAGCACTGTTTGTGCGCATGAGACTCAATTTTACACAAAGAATTTAGGCGCATGAGCACTGTTTGTGCGCATGGGTTGATTTTTACACCAAGTATTTAGGCGCATGATCACTATTTGTGCGCATGAGGTTTAGACGCATGGGCACTGTTCAGACGCATAAACACTGTTTAGGCGCTTTTGCACTGTTCAGGCGCATGGGACTAACTGAAACGCCCAACACTTTGTAATTTTTCACTTGAAACGCCCAACTCTTGAAGGCCTTGTATTGTGTAGGCGCATGAGTATGGATGAAACGCCCAACACTTAACCACAAATTTCAGACATATGACAACTGTTTAGGCACATGAAATTGTCTGAAACGCCCAACACTGCACTTTGAAAATATTCTAAGTGTTCAAGTATTCTGTCAAAAAAACAAAATACATTCAAGTTAGAGTGTAAATGATTTCAAACATATCAATTCATTAATTTTCTCAAAAACAGATTAAAGAATGAATTTGTGATTAATTTTTTCATTTTTATTAAAAATTTATGAATGTGAATGTTCATATTCAAGAACTTCGACTGATGAACATGAACACCATCATCAAGAACAAATTTAATAAAAATCAGATTTGATTATCACAATATGTTCGAAATCAAGTGTATATCATCAATCAATGTTCAATTTCAGTTAAACATTTTCATTAAAGTCACAGATTTCAAAATTTCAGACGAACTAGGGTTCATACGCCCGTATAGTTATGAAACCCAATTAAATTCAAACTATAAACTGAAATTGTATGAATTAGTTCACAAACTTACGTTTAGAATCTGAAAAACAAACTATCAATCGCAAGTATTAAACAAATAACACTCAAAAAGATGAACTGGTGAATCAAGGGTGTTCGATAGTCGGGTGCAAGATCAGGGGATTTGAGAGTGAGTGAGAGACCTGAAATCACAAGTGCTGTATTTATACTAAGTGTAAATTTTTAGGCTGCTTGAGCACTGTTTGTGCGCATGAGACTCAATTTTACACAAAGAATTTAGGCGCATGAGCACTGTTTGTGCGCATGGGTTGATTTTTACACCAAGTATTTAGGCGCATGATCACTATTTGTGCGCATGAGGTTTAGACGCATGGGCACTGTTCAGACGCATAAGCACTGTTTAGGCGCTTTTGCACTGTTCAGGCGCATGGGACTAACTGAAACGCCCAACACTTTGTAATTTTTCACTTGAAACGCCCAACTCTTGAAGGCCTTGTATTGTGTAGGCGCATGAGTATGGATGAAACGCCCAACACTTAACCACAAATTTCAGACATATGACAACTGTTTAGGCACATGAAATTGTCTGAAACGCCCAACACTTGCACTTTGAAAATATTCTAAGTGTTCAAGTATTCTGTCAAAAAAACAAAATACATTCAAGTTAGAGTGTAAATGATTTCAAACATATCAATTCATTAATTTTCTCAAAAACAGATTAAAGAATGAATTTGTGATTAATTTTTTCATTTTTATTAAAAATTCATGAATGTGAATGTTCATATTCAAGAACTTCGACTGATGAACATGAACACCATCATCAAGAACAAATTTAATAAAAATCAGATTTGATTATCACAATATGTTCGAAATCAAGTGTATATCATCAATCAATGTTCAATTTCAGTTAAACATTTTCATTAAAGTCACAGATTTCAAAATTTCAGACGAACTAGGGTTCATACGCCCGTATAGTTATGAAACGCCCAATTAAATTCAAACTATAAACTTGAAATTGTATGAATTAGTTCACAAACTTACGTTTAGAATCTGAAAAACAAACTATCAATCGCAAGTATTAAACAAATAACACTCAAAAAGATGAACTGGTGAATCAAGGGTGTTCGATAGTCGGGTGCAAGATCAGGGGATTTGAGAGTGAGTGAGAGACCTGAAATCACAAGTGCTGTATTTATACTAAGTGTAAATTTTTAGGCTGCTTGAGCACTGTTTGTGCGCATGAGACTCAATTTTACACAAAGAATTTAGGCGCATGAGCACTGTTTGTGCGCATGGGTTGATTTTTACACCAAGTATTTAGGCGCATGATCACTATTTGTGCGCATGAGGTTTAGACGCATGGGCACTGTTCAGACGCATAAACACTGTTTAGGCGCTTTTGCACTGTTCAGGCGCATGGGACTAACTGAAACGCCCAACACTTTGTAATTTTTCACTTGAAACGCCCAACTCTTGAAGGCCTTGTATTGTGTAGGCGCATGAGTATGGATGAAACGCCCAACACTTAACCACAAATTTCAGACATATGACAACTGTTTAGGCACATGAAATTGTCTGAAACGCCCAACACTTGCACTTTGAAAATATTCTAAGTGTTCAAGTATTCTGTCAAAAAAACAAAATACATTCAAGTTAGAGTGTAAATGATTTCAAACATATCAATTCATTAAATTTTCTCAAAAACAGATTAAAGAATGAATTTGTGATTAATTTTTTCATTTTTATTAAAATTTATGAATGTGAATGTTCATATTCAAGAACTTCGACTGATGAACATGAACACCATCATCAAGAACAAATTTAATAAAAATCAGATTTGATTATCACAATATGTTCGAAATCAAGTGTATATCATCAATCAATGTTCAATTTCAGTTAAACATTTTCATTAAAGTCACAGATTTCAAAATTTCAGACGAACTAGGGTTCATACGCCCGTATAGTTATGAAACGCCCAATTAAATTCAAACTATAAACTGAAATTGTATGAATTAGTTCACAAACTTACGTTTAGAATCTGAAAAACAAACTATCAATCGCAAGTATTAAACAAATAACACTCAAAAGATGAACTGGTGAATCAAGGGTGTTCGATAGTCGGGTGCAAGATCAGGGGATTTGAGAGTGAGTGAGAGACCTGAAATCACAAGTGCTGTATTTATACTAAGTGTAAATTTTTAGGCTGCTTGAGCACTGTTTGTGCGCATGAGACTCAATTTAACACAAAGAATTTAGGCGCATGAGCACTGTTTGTGCGCATGGGTTGATTTTTACACCAAGTATTTAGGCGCATGATCACTATTTGTGCGCATGAGGTTTAGACGCATGGGCACTGTTCAGACGCATAAGCACTGTTTAGGCGCTTTTGCACTGTTCAGGCGCATGGGACTAACTGAAACGCCCAACACTTTGTAATTTTTCACTTGAAACGCCCAACTCTTGAAGGCCTTGTATTGTGTAGGCGCATGAGTATGGATGAAACGCCCAACACTTAACCACAAATTTCAGACATATGACAACTGTTTAGGCACATGAAATTGTCTGAAACGCCCAACACTTGCACTTTGAAAATATTCTAAGTGTTCAAGTATTCTGTCAAAAAAACAAAATACATTCAAGTTAGAGTGTAAATGATTTCAAACATATCAATTCATTAAATTTTCTCAAAAACAGATTAAAGAATGAATTTGTGATTAATTTTTTCATTTTTATTAAAAATTCATGAATGTGAATGTTCATATTCAAGAACTTCGACTGATGAACATGAACCATCATCAAGAACAAATTTAATAAAAATCAGATTTGATTATCACAATATGTTCGAAATCAAGTGTATATCATCAATCAATGTTCAATTTCAGTTAAACATTTTCATTAAAGTCACAGATTTCAAAATTTCAGACGAACTAGGGTTCATACGCCCGTATAGTTATGAAACGCCCAATTAAATTCAAACTATAAACTGAAATTGTATGAATTAGTTCACAAACTTACGTTTAGAATCTGAAAAACAAACTATCAATCGCAAGTATTAAACAAATAACACTCAAAAAGATGAACTGGTGAATCAAGGGTGTTCGATAGTCGGGGCAAGATCAGGGATTTGAGAGTGAGTGAGAGACCTGAAATCACAAGTGCTGTATTATACTAAGTGTAAATTTTTAGGCTGCTTGAGCACTGTTTGTGCGCATGAGACTCAATTTACACAAAGAATTTAGGCGCATGAGCACTGTTTGTGCGCATGGGTTGATTTTTACACCAAGTATTTAGGCGCATGAGCACTATTTGTGCGCATGAGGTTTAGACGCATGGGCACTGTTCAGACGCATAAGCACTGTTTAGGCATTTTGCACTGTTCAGCGCATGGGACTAACTGAAACGCCCAACACTTTGTAATTTTTCACTTGAAACGCCCAACTCTTGAAGGCCTTGTATTGTGTAGGCATGAGTATGGATGAAACGCCCAACACTTAACCACAAATTTTAGACATATGACAACTGTTTAGGCACATGAAATTGTCTGAAACGCCCACACTTGCACTTTGAAAATATTCTAAGTTTCAAGTATTCTGTCAAAAAAACAAAA